>JANIVQ010000074.1:0-33311 GCA_030555925.1 Insectozyma xiaguanensis | reverse complement strand
GTGTTTATTGCATCCTTACCTCAAGTGTTTATTGCATCCTTACCTCAAGTGTTTATTGCATCCTTACCTCAAGTGTTTATTGCATCCTTACCTCAAGTGTTTATTGCATCCTTACCTCAAGCGTTTATTGCATCCTTACCTCAAGCGTTTATTGCATCCTTACCTCAAGCGTTTATTGCATCCTTACCTCAAGCGTTTATTGCATCCTTACCTCAAGCGTTTATTGCATCCTTACCTCAAGCGTTTATTGCATCCTTACCTCAAGCGTTTATTGCATCCTTACCTCAAGCGTTTATTGCATCCTTATTTTACGTTGTAACACCCGCACCGCACTATATCGCTAGCGAGATTTTTTCGTATATATTGCGCTTGCTCGTAAGCGTGCATATAGTTTTGTACATACTTGCATTAGCCACAATCATTTTTCTTTCGTCTATATCTGGTAAACCTATAACGGCAATTTTTTATGCAGTATAACCGCAGTACATTGCGTTGCATTTGCTGTGCTTCGGTTATTAGTAATGAATCACGTAAGCATCGCTATTTTGCGCTCGACAAGTTTTTCAAAGCACCTACTGGGACATGGAATTGAAACTATTCTATATATAAAATATACGATGCAATAGATGTAATTGATCAGTTCTTTTGGTTTATGATAATGAGCTAACTATTCTTGATACTATTATATTGCTTTTGAATTATAATCATTTACTATTATTTGAAGCAGGCAAATATGTTGGCTAATCTTATCTTCAAGTTCTTTAATTTTTGTAAATTTTATTGATTTCTTTTATAAAAAGTGTAAATATTTCAAAACTATTTGCCGATATCCAAAAAATTGCGTATTAAAGAATTATAAGTGTTTTAGCTGTAATTAGGACCTAGTCCTAAATATCATAATATGATAAATAGCTTTTCAAGCTTTATATTGTGCAAAATAAAAATTGCATGATATAACCAAAAATAAGTAATTCATTTATTATTCTTTCAACAATGTCGTAGGTATATTAGCGGCAAGTAGTTTTGAGAACGTCCCTAAATCTTTGTTTTTTTTTTTCTCGGTGTGTATTCTGCCTAAATGCGCAATATTTTATTAAGTATTGAAGTTTTAATCTTCGGTTGATTGCGCTTTTCGCCAAACCATGTTAGATTTCACAATTATTAAAAATGTTGAACTTTCAATTATTATATACTATCAAATCAATTATTAGTAAATTTTAGTTGTATACTAATATCACTTAAATACGTTGTTAAAGCTTAAACGTGTCTTAAAAATTAAATTTTTGTTTCATTTATTCTTTACATTTCTTCATCTTTTTGGCCAAAAAATAAAATTTTTCAAGTCAGTATCTAATTCAAAATTAAGTTATTAAACTTTTTAACATGAAATAAATGAACTTTAAACACAAATTCATTGTTTAATGCTTTGTTGTATACTATATCATTTAAAAGATTTTTAATTTTTATAAAAGATCAAAAAGCAAAACCAAACAATTTTTTTAAACTCTAAAACATATCTTAATACATCCTAGTAAAAGACCTATAGTTGACACTGATAAGGCTGTTAAATTTTGGTTATAGGTAAACCTTGAGATAAGTATAAACTTTATTATATATCATCAGTACGCCCTTTGATAATTTCCAAAATAGTAAAGAATATTAAAGAATAATTTAGAAAGAATTAATAATGAATAATAGAAAGGTTAGTAATCAAGAAAATTGAATAAATGAAAATTGATGCCCTTAACTTAATAACAAATTACAATATCAAATATGCCAACTGAAAACTCTACTAATCAAACTACAGTTAATTTGCTTAGGTTTCACAAATTCAACTTTTACAAAATAGCTTTAAAAAATGAGTTTATCAGAAACCATGATATAATCACAACGAAACTCAAAATCTTATTATAAAGATTTTTCACAACCATGAATGTATGCTTTATAATTGTAATAAAATAAAATATATTAAACTGGTAGATTCAAAACCTTGCCAGCGTATTTAGTCTATCATTATTTCTATATGATTTAGAACGAAACAACATTAGTTTCAGTAGTATTTTTCCATTGGCCGAAACCAATACGTTCGGATTCATAATCAACAGCGACATACATATATCTGAAAAAGTAGGCACCTAATTGAGCCATGGTTCCATTATTAACAGAATGGTAACAGTGCTCACCATTTTGTTCGGGGAGAACAAAAGATTTTAAAGGCAACGAAAGCTCTTTACCGTTAATTGAATATTTAAAAGTTTTCCCTTCTAAAGCGGAACAGTTAAGTAACAAATTTTGTTTATTGTAAGTTGATTCATCTGCATACATTGCCTTCAAATATTCTGAATAAGCAGGTTCTGGTAAATAACTATAAGAACCACCAGTGTCAACAGTATAAGTTTTGTTAATAGTGATGTTCTGTCCATTTAAAATCATATAATCTGCGTGACCTTGGATGTTTGTGTCTTTAATAGAATACCAACTAAAATCACCATCAAGTTTTGCTTTATCATATCCTCCCAAATGAAACTTTCCAAGTGTAGTTTTATCTCCTAAGAAATAGGAAAAAGCAGGCTTTTTAATTAATCCTTTTTGATATGCAGACCAAACAACATTTTGACTTTTTTGTGGTGCATGACCTATACCTAATAAACCTCTGCTGTTTCCCTTGCTTTCCAAATCATCAACAAATGAAAAATTCTTGATAGTAATGTCATTAATGGTAAATTGATCAGAAACCCACTCACCAGTATAATAAGGTCCACCAAAGTTACTAGTAGTGTTAACACCTGTTCTAACAACTGAACTTGATTTACTTGAATCATAAGAACCATTTCCTTTACAATTAAGACTACCAATACAATCAGCACGTGAATCGATGACATGTACAAAGTACAGCCCTGTGTCTAAAAGAAGAGTAACAGGATCTTTGTTTGAACCAACCTCAACATCTACCACATAAGAGCCTTTATAAGCATAAAAGTCATCGCTTGAATGTCCAGATGCTCTTTTATCTAAACCTGAGTCACCAAGGACATCAAATGATTTTACATGGAATTCCCTTTTCTTCGTTAAAAACAAGGCATTAGAAGCTGACAAAAATGTTAAAGCTGCAAACAATTGAGACAACATGTATGAATATTCTTAATCAAAAACCCAGGATAATTAGATAGTTTATATACTTGAGTAGAAGGGAGTGTAATGATAAAATCAAAAATGACCTCTTGACACTAGTTTCATTGCTAGAATATGTATAAAACTAATTAAGTTAAGTATAATCTAAAATCAGAACTAATTTTTCAGAATTATTGACTGCAAATCAAAAAAAAGTATTCGTAACTGCATTGAAGATTAAATTTAGAAATTGGAGATGAAGATTTGAGCCGTTCAATTTGTAAATTAAACATAATATTGATTAAATTGTTTATTCCTTTGTAAATTCTAGTTATTGTTAATACATGAGATATACATACTTTGTACTTTTATCTCAGATTTCTCATTTTTAGTATAATTCTTTTCAATATCACTTAAATTCTTGGAGTTATTTTAAGTAAGGTTTTCATTCAGAATAAAAATATTCATTATATTTTGTTGATTGTACTTAGATGAATTTTTCAAATAAATTACTAATATTTAAGAGTTTGTACATATTTTTTACTTGGGGTGTGGAATTATAACTTCTATCGGATAAATAAGTCAAAATTATACAGCAAAGAAGGGAAATTGATTGAACGATTGTATTCAAAACTTGCTTAAGCTCAAAATATAGAACTATAGGAATAATAAGGTCCCTTCCCCTACACTTCCTCATCCACTTGGTTGATAGAAAAATTTAGTAGTTCCCAAACGCTCAAAACCATATGTCTTTATAAGTGATCAAGTACGTATTTTTAGTCAAACTCGCTGAAATTTTGTATTTCCGTATTTCCTTTTTGGTGGTGTTTTTAGAAGATGTACCTGAAAATTTTATTCAGTTATATTCTTAATTACAGACATCAACAATGATTATTTTCTGCGAAGTATGGAAGCATTAAATAATTTTTTAACTAATATTAGAACCGTTTACTTAGCCATGATTTGAGCCAAAGTTCAAAAAAAATATTTGATCGTATTTTAATGCTTTTAGGATCGTAGTTTTAACGGCGTCGTTTTCGTTTTATATAAAATGAGAAAATTTGCAACTTAAAGACACTATTCGCATATATATTCTAATATATAACCATTAATTGAAAGTGGTTATGAATTAAATATGTAGAGCATCAAAAGTTGTAAATGCTTTGTTTCTTAATACTGTTTTTTCATATTGATGTTAAAATTTTATGTAAATTATACGATTGAATAAAAAAATAACAAAATTCATTAGAGCAACCAAATTCTGATTAATCGGTCTCATACTATTGGTAACTAATATGCAATTCAAAGTTATTTTAGCCCATTTTGATAGTTTGAGATAGACAAATCTTCATTCTCAAGACTAGTTAACAAACCATTGACTCATTGCTATATATTGCTACTAAACTAGTAAATACTGTTAGAAGGCTATAAATATCTTTATCTAATAGGGATAAAAAACAAATAAAAATGTATGACTGTACTTTGTGTCTTGTTGGTATGCTGAACATTTTATTATTATTTGGCAGTGTAATTTCAATTTCTAATAATTGCAGCATTAACTGAACTATTTTTTCCAAGGAATACTCAAGTGTTAAAGAAGTAGGCGTTATTTCATCTGTTTCATTTAATTCTTCCCAAGCGTTTTTCTAACTGCATTCAGTACTCATGTTGGATGTAATTGTTTACCTAAAGAATCGCGAGCCTAGTTAATGGAATAGAAAGAGTGGTTTTAAATATTATACCTAATATAAAGTATTATTTATTGTTTTTCCGCCTGTTATGCTGTGTCGTCAGGTCTCACCAGTTTTTCATGTTGGTGATTATGAAACATTTATAAAGAAAAATGATTGTTAAATGGAAAGTTATATAGGAATGAAAAAATAAATAATAATAAGAATGAGAATTATAATAATAGTGAATGAATTATTAATAGAGAAGAGATTACTTAGTTGAATAAAAATTGGTTATTGTATTGTTATGCTATGTCAACCTGAAATGACCAAGACTACTCAACCTTCTACTACTTTTGATACTCAATTTCAACATTTCACACTATGTCCTTGCTATGCTTGTCTGACATTAGAAAAAAGAGAATAAAAATTAGAATCATTAATTTATTATATAATTATCTGATCTCTACTTCAAATCTATCTTTCAAATCTTGTTCAACTTTTTCATGTATTTCATTAATTTCTTGATTTGTTAAATTTCTATCCATTGATTGGTAATTTATCCTATAACATTGTGATTTCTTTTGTTTTTTAGGATGAACAAATTCATCAACCAAAGTTACTGATTCTGCCATGTCGCCAGCGAAATTTCTTACACTTTCCATCACGTCATTTTGATGAAGATCTTTATCATTGATCCAAAAAGAGACATCTCTTTTTACACCTGGAAACTTTGAATATGGAGTAAAGGTAGTGATACTATCTTGTGAGAATTGTTTGTGAAATCTTTCATCTTTTGTCCAGAATAATCTAATATCTGGTATATCAAATAATAACATTGCAATTCTATCTAATCCAATACCAAAAGCCCAACTAATCTTATCTTCTTTTAATCCAGAATTTAATAAAACTTGTTGTTGAACAACCCCACAGCCACAGCATTCTAACCATTCACCTTTCCACCAAACTTCAATTTCCCAAGATGGAGAAGTCCATGGAAAATAAGCTTCAACCCATCTTACTTTCAATGGTTCATTCAAATACTCTTCTTTTGATCCTGCTAATTTTGCAGATTCTTTAGCTTTTTCAAATACTAAATTAACAATAAATTCAATAGTCTTTTTTAAATGAGTTGCAACCAATTTAACTTCTTCTTCTGTCATGTACTTTTGAATTGGATTGTTTGAATTTATTGGTTTATCTCTGAATGGATCATCTACTAAAATATTTGTTTTGGGTATTTGATCAATATCTTTTTGAATCTGAGCAAGATCTGATTTTGACCATACTCTGGCACCTTCTAGTTGATGAAATGCTGGATAATGAGTACGATCGACTTCATCTTTTCTATAAACGTCAGCACAGATCAAATAACCCGAGGTAGGACAATTTTGAAAACATTCTTGTTCATGAGCAGATGTATGAGTTCTCAACAAAGTATCTTTATTCAAATAATATGTATCTGACTTTGATCTTCCTGGATGATCTTCTGGAAACCCTAATGAATCAAAATTTTGATATTTAGATACAATTGGATGAAAATTGTCATATACTGTATAACCTAAATTTGAAATGTTTTTCTGAATCAATTCATGTAATATACCAATTGGATGATTTGGATTTTTGTGTAGATTTCGATCTATCAAATTTATTATAAATGGTGGAATATTAGTCCATTCATCTGACTTGTAAACCTTTTTTCCAACTTTGGTTGAATAGAATTTAGTAAGAGTTTTAAAATGTTTTATCATTGGTGAAAATTTTACGAAAAAATATTTACTGCTACCAACAGTCTTCTTTATATTTACCTTTATCTTCTAAATTGTTTATAAATTTTACAGCTTCTTCTTCTGTGATTTGATTATACTTTTTAACAATTTCAATAAATGTTATTTTGACTTCTCTAGGCATTTTTCCACTAGAACCACAGACAAATATCCTTGCATTTTTCTCTAATAATTGACCTATCAATTTGTAATGTTGAATTAAACTATCTTGTACATATTTACATCTAGAATCTTCATCTCTTGAATAGCTGTGGAATATGTTGACTGATTTAAATGAAAATTTGTCAACCAAGCAGTCTTTCTCTTTATGCCTACAACCAAAAAACAAATACAAATCTTGATTATCTACTTCCTCAATTAAAGATTTCATTGGTGCCACACCTGTTCCAGGAGCAACCATAATAATAGGAGATTCATCATATTTGAAGCTAGATTTGTCTATGTTGTAGTATATCTCATCTCCGGGAGTCAATGATTTCAACCATCGAGTGCACACACCTTTTCTTATTCGTCTTATGATTGTTTTATATTCAACTATTGCAACTACTATCTCAAGTTCAGTTGCTGAAGGCTTTGAAGCAATCAGGAAATATCTAGGTTTTATAGTAGGTATCAAATCAACTAAATATGATACTGGAATATTTAAATTATTTTGAAATTCACATAAAGTCTCGAGTATAGATCTTCTTGGTCTATTTGCATAATCATATAAATCCTCTGGTTCATTAAAACTACCAAATTCTTTCAATTTTTCCTTTTCTCGTTGTCCATCTTCATTTGAATCATCAACAAAATGATATAATAATGCAAAAAAGCTTCGTCTTGGTATAGACATAATATCTAAATGGTATTTTAAAAGGTTTCTTAAAGTTATATTATACTCTTCATGTCCTAAAAAGTTTTTTACCTTGAATGGTTGATCTGCAACTTTCAACCATTGAGGTTGCAGTTTTAATAAATCGTTGACATCTTCATCAAAATTATGAGGATATAGTAGGATTGAATCTCCAGGGGAATAATCAAGATTTTTTGATTGAATTTTGATTCTCCTAACGTCTTGAAAATGATCTGCTGAAGTGATACGTTCATTTAACATGATAGTTCCTTTTAGATTTGACTCTGGCAAAATTTCATCCTCTTTTTGACTCTTTACCAATTTATTCAATGGCATCGGTACTACATCCTCATTTAATTTCAATGGTATAAATTTCAACAAACTTGAAATTAACTGAGTTTCCCATTCAACATAATACCCATCCACTCCTTCTGGTGACATTTCATCTGCTTCACATCTTGGCGATAACTCCGTGCAACCTAGTTGTTGTAATCTAGTATGAATTTTTTTAATTGCATAGTTGTACTTTGTATACGATGAGTCTCCCAAACCTAAACTGGTAAGATGAATATGCAGAAGCAAATCATTTGGTAATTTCTTCTTTAAAATAAATTTCATAAATTGTTTAGCATTTCGTGGTAATTCACCTTGACCTGTTGTTGAACAAATGATTATCAAATATTTTGTTTCAGTAATCAACCCTTTCAAAGGGTATTCATCTAAAGATGATGATGTACTTTTCAAATTATATGATCTTAGTTTAAACTTCAAATATTTAGCAAATTCTTCAGCATTACCTGTTTCCGACCCATATAATATTGTGATTGACATGAGAAAAAAACTTCAACAAAATTTTAGAAAATAAACAATGCCTCCTAAAAGAAAAGCAGTAAGCGCATCTTCGACCCCAGTCAAAAAACAAAAGTCTATACATACTCCAGAGGAATATAAAGAATTTTTCACATCAACAGTGAATTTAGTGTTGAATTTAGAAAATGGTGAATTGGCACAGGCTTTTGCAAAATTACCACCGAAAAAATTGTATCCAGATTATTATGAAATAATACAAGAACCAATTTCAATAAATGAAATTCAAAAAAAAATTAAATTGAAATATACTGGAGATAATGCAAATGAATTTTTACAAGATTTTGAATTATTATTGAATAATGCTTCTACTTATAATGATTCTGATTCATGGATAGTACAGAATGCTAAGAAAATATATAATTTTGTTAAAGATCAAGTAAGAGAGTTTGAAAGTTTGTCAATTGAAAAACCTAAGATCAAGTTGAAATTAAAACATGAAGTATCATTGAACAAGTTACCTGAAATATGTATAAGTATATTAAATGATGTCATTGATCACGAGTTTCCAGATTTGGGTGTATTGAGTGGACCTTTCCTTGAAGAAGTTGATCAATCTATTTACACTGATTATTCCAACTTTGTTTCTAAACCAATGGCTTTTAATACAATTTTATCAAATTTAGAAAAGAAAAAATTTACAAAGAATTCTTTGATTGAAAATTTTGAAAAATTCCATCAAACAACTCTGTTAATTTTTGCAAATGCTAAAGCTTATAATAATGAAGATTCTCAAATATACCAAGATGCTGTTTTGTTGGAAGAGTATTTCAATGAAAAATATAATGAATGGAAACCTGAAATTGAACAAGCTTCAAAACCAAAATTAAAGTTGAATATAAAACATAAGAAGAAAGAAGAACCTGAAGAGGAAATCGAAGTTAAGCAAGAGCCTGTCAAAGAAGAAATCATACCTGTGATTGAAAAATCATTACTCAACACAATGGGTAAAACATTACCATTACTTCCAATTGAGAGTTCAATAATTCAAGAATCATCAGTTTTCTCTTCACCTCAAATCACTCAACAGATTGCAAAATATGTGCAACAAAAATCTTCAAATTTTACATTGATGTCTAGGGATCAAGAATTAAAAAAGGAGTTATTTCCTACACAGAATCCACGTCCAATAGCCAGTTTGTTTTCATATAAAATACCTGCAAATGGATATACAAGCCAATCATATACTATAGCTTTACCAAGCGAGGTGCTGTCATTCATTTCCTTCAAGGTATCTCTACATAACTTGTTATATCAAGCAAAGAAGAAAGATTTGACTGATGGCCATGGGTATTTGAATCTGACTTCAGATGAAGATTTTCAATGTAAATTGTATGTAAATGATGAAGAAGTATCTCAAGGTCCAGAAGTATTTGAAGAACAACATGTGTTGGGTGTACAATATGATGTGAAACTAAGTTATGGATTAAATGTATTAAATTTTGAATGTAAAGTTGCTCCTGCTTTGAGTAAAAAGATAAAGCCTAATATTGAAATAGAAAATGAAGAAGCTGCTGGTAGACATACTAGACATCAATTACAACAAATGAAAATGACTTGGGATGTGGAAAGTGTAACTTTTTACATTGTATGTAATAATAATTAATCATTTTCCAATACAAAATTTAGAGAAAACAACACCTAAAATTTCTTCTACTCCTATAGCTTCACCTGTTATTTTACCAATCCCTTCTACTGATTGTTTCAAACTTTCAGTTGCCAACACTACATCGTCTTTATATTTGAAAAATTCTTGGAAACCGAATAAAACGTCATTTTCTAGTAAATCTTGAGTTCTTGATGATACAATGACAGGATCGGAGGATTCAGAATCGGATATTATCTTAAATTGCTCAACTAGGTAATTTCTTAGCTCATCGATTCCAACTTGTGTTGAACATGAGACTACTTGGAAATATTCTTGAGGTATGTTTAACATAGTTGAATATTTTAAAACCATATCACCTTTGTACAAGTCTTTTTTATTTAAAACTATTACCATTTTCTTCCCTAAATGTAATAATTCTTTTAAATGAGATTTCAAATCTGTCATATTTTCATTCGAAGATGGATCTAGTACAACTATTATAAAATCAGCATTCAAACTTCTAGATTTAGCTCTTTTGATACCTTCTTTTTCAATTTGATCAGCATCATCAAGTGATCTAATACCAGCAGTGTCACCTAGTACAACCTTATAACCTTGTATATCTAAAGGTATATCTAGTACATCTCTTGTTGTACCAGCTATGTTACTTACAATTGCAGCTTCTTTGTCCGCTAAGATATTCAAAATAGACGATTTCCCAGCATTTGGAGGACCCACTAGTGCTAACTGAATCCCTTTCAATAAAATCTCTGAACTTCTCACTTTATTCAAATATTGTTTGATTTCACTTTCCAATTTCTTGATTTCAACCCCTACTGAATCAAGTAATGAACTTTCTTCAAGTTCTTGATCTTCTGAAAAATCAATGATTGTGGTCAAATATGCAATGTTTTTCAAAATTCCTTCTCTCCATTGATAAAACTGATTTGATGACTTCCCAGTCATTGAAGATAAAGCAGCCAACCTTTGCAGTTCTGTTTCAGCATCTATTATACTACTTATTCCTTCTAGCTCAACTAAATTCAATTTGTTATTCAAAAAGGCTAGCTTTGAAAATTCCCCAGCTTCTGCTAATCTTATGAATATATTATTTTCAGGATCATGAAGTGATTTTATAGCCTGTAAGACAGATTTCAAAACAGCCACACCACCGTGTAGATGTAATTCTAAAATATCTTGTCCAGTGTATGTCTTTGGTCCTTTAAAGTATAAAGTTAAAGCTTCATCGAGCAATTTTGATTTGGAGTATAATTTTCGTACACTAGCAACTCTATTTTTTGGTTCTTTTTTTGTATTAGTTAAAGTATTATAAATATATCCGGATTGAGATCCAGATACTCTAACAACAGCTATTGCAGATTTGCCAAATTTCGTTGATAAAGCATAAATTGTTGGTTGCAAAGAAAATTTTCGGAGCCAAATCATGTCAGCGAAAAATTATGATCAAACGGTTTTTATCAACTACAGCTTATTTAAAACATGAGAATCCTTTAGGATTACCTAAAACTTCACCTTCTAGGTTGCCAGTGAAACAGAAGATACCCAATGTTAAGAATATAATACTAGTTTCCTCAGCTAAAGGAGGGGTTGGCAAATCTACTGTATCTATAAACACAGCATTAGCATTGAATAAACTTGGTAAAAAAGCAGGTATATTGGATGCTGATATATTTGGTCCTTCAATTCCTAAATTATTAAAATTACATGGTGAACCTAGATTATCATCTAGTGGTAAATTGTTACCTTTATTTAATTATGGTATTCAATCAATGTCCATGGGATACTTGGTTGGTGAAGATCAACCAATTGTTTGGAGAGGATTAATGGTTATGAAAGCATTGCAGCAGTTACTATTTGATGTAGAATGGACACCCATAGACTATTTAATCATTGATATGCCACCTGGTACTGGAGATACTCAATTGTCAATTGGACAATTATTAAAAGTTGATGGAGCTGTTATTGTAAGCACCCCACAAGATATTGCTTTGATCGATGCAGTGAAAGGTATTCAAATGTTTAATAAAGTCGATATTCCAATTGTTGGGTTAGTTGAGAATATGAGCTTTTTCAAATGTCCAAATTGTAATCATGAATCACATATATTTAAAGAAGGAGGTCAAAAGTTAGCTAATCTAAAAACATTAGCATCAATACCATTAGATCCAGAAATTTGTTTACAATCTGATTTGGGGAAACCAGTGGTTGTATCAAATGATGAGATTTCAAAACCTTATTTAGAAATCGCGAAATCAATAATAAATTTTAAATAAACATGATCAAAAGCGTCTATTTACTTTTCATTATAACTTATGCATTCATGCAAAATATACCTAGACCAAAAGAGTTGAGACCATTGATACAACTGAGTAAAGGTGTCCCAATGTATCAACCAACAATCAAAACAGCGGTAGAGGAACAAGATTCAGAAATTAAACAATTAGAGCTGTTGATCAGTGATTTAAGAAAAGAATTGAGTACCCAACAAGAGAAATTTGACAAACAAATCCAATCATTACGTGATATGAAATTGTCTGACAAAATTAAAATAGTTAAAAGTGATATATTCAAGGATCCATCTTTCATTGCACAATCTCAGGAACATAAGACTACATTGGGTTATCATAAACCAAAAACCGTTTGGTTAAGCACCCCAACATCAACATACCTAGCTCCAAAAATATTTTATAATAGACGAAATAGAAGTATCAATCTTGATGCTTTTAAAGAATTGGATTCGATCTTGAATGCTAGTAGTATTAAAAAATACAATGGTTTTGTCATTGCATTGGTAATAGCTTGTATAGTTGTTGTTCGTTAGATTTCATCGATTATGTCATTGATTAGGTAATCATAACTGTTGGTAATTAGTACACTACTCGCTGGTTATATGAACTCGACGATCGAGAATTATTGTTTAAAAAAATATATCTTTACTTTATTTAATCTATACTATACTATACTATTATAATATACTATAAACCTCTTTAATTATAATCAACAAAGTACGTTATAAGTACAGGTTATACCTAAGGAATAGAACCCACGGAGATACCACGGAAATAACCGAAAGCGCTAAACATCAGAAAATTAATTTTCTGTTCATAACTATGAATCATGAACCGTTGAGATAACAATCAACCTACTACTGAACATAGTACTCAGGGAGAGAGGATCGATCGCCACCGAGGGATTTATTGCCACACAGAGGGTTTTTACTGGATTACCAACGAAAAAAACTGGCCAACGACGCCAAAAGTTAAAGACAAAAGAAAAAAATAGAAAGACAATTTACAAAACCGCGAAAAGACAAATGACAGAGTAGAGGTTTACACCGACCACCAGTCACTTTCATTATTATCAGATAAACTGCTAAAGCCACCTACAAGAATTCAAAGGTTCATTGATGTGTTAGGATTGTACAGTCCCATTATTTATTACATTCAGGGTAAGTACAATATATTAGCTGATACTTTAAGTCGCTACCAAACACAAGGTATTTTGGCAACTGTGGATGAACAAACATTAGATCCAAAAGCAGATGGAGGTTTATTTGCATTAACTGATTTAACTGAATTAGATGTTGATGAAATTAGAGGTAAACTTGCTGAAAATCAAAATGAAAGTGCAGGTTCAAATACCTTACCAATTGAAAATTTTAAGTTAGTTGATGGGATATTACATGTTATTTTGGGGAATAAATTAGTCAAAGTTGTAGAAAGAGATGAATTTATTGCTACAGCACGTCAAGTACACCAAAAATTCCATTCATCAATTAGGATAACTGCTTTCATTTGTAACAAATTCATTTGGCATCCAGATATGATACCAATTATAACTGACTTAGTCAACCATTGCGAGTATTGCCAAATTACATCATCATTTCATAACGTAAATAGAGAATTGTGGATTATAGAACCATTAAAGGCATTTCAGAGATGGGGGCTAGATTATGTTGGTCCAATGCCAGCTGCAGGTAAAGATTCAGAACATTATATGTTGGTTGCTATTGAGCATGTAACCGGTTTAGTATATGCCAAAGCTACTCATTCGCCTGATGCCAAAACCGCCATTGAAGTGATGAATCAAATAGTTCAAACCCACGATTCACCACAAGAAATTATAACTGATAATGGTGCATGTTTTATCGGTCCTTATTTTCAACAGAAGATGGCAATGTTGGGAATAAAGAAATTCAAGAATACGTCCAACTACCATCCAAGAGCAAATGGACGAACCGAAAAGGCCAATGGACTTTTAAAAAAGATTTTAAAATCAATTACCGAAGGAAATCTTTTAAATTGGTCTCAACATTTAACTCAAGCTGTCAAGATTTACAACAGCTTACCAACTATCTTTGGAATGTCACCTCATTATCTTGCACAAGGAATATCTGCTACCAGTGATGAATTGAATAAACATTTGATGAAAGAGTTTACAGCTGAAACTGAAGATGAAGAAGTGGATCAAGAACATAGAGATTTAGTACATATCAGATTGTTCGAAATTGATGCAATGGTGAATGATAGAGAAATTCACAATGACAAAAAAAGAAGAAAAATGGAGATGATGAATATT
Organism: Insectozyma xiaguanensis; assembly: GCA_030555925.1. Classification (NCBI taxonomy): domain Eukaryota; kingdom Fungi; phylum Ascomycota; class Pichiomycetes; order Serinales; family Debaryomycetaceae; genus Insectozyma; species Insectozyma xiaguanensis. The sequence continues at coordinate 18,854 of JANIVQ010000074.1, read as the reverse complement.
TTAAAAGCTCCATTTGCTGATAGAGCTACATTTATAAAGGGACAATGGGTGTATAAAGTCAGAACCAAGTTAAAAAGAACTGAACCTAATTATGATGGACCTTTTCAAATAGTTGAAGTTGGTTCAAAAGGTCAATACAGATTGAGAGATGCAAATGGTAAATTATTGAAAGGTACTTTTAACAAAGATAAATTGAAACCAAGTTTCTCATTTGAAGATGGTCCTATACAAGCTCTAAGCAGTTTTAAAGAATCGGTTAGAAAAGCTGAACAACAAGTAATAGAAAAGTCATTAGAAGAACTAAACACAGAAGAATTAAATCTTGTTGACGTTCAAGACATAATCAAAGTTAGAACTCATTTAGATATCGTTTGAGAGAGAAGAGGGGTGATGTTGTTCGTTAGATTTCATCGATTATGTCATTGATTAGGTAATCATAACTGTTGGTAATTAGTACACTACTCGCTGGTTATATGAACTCGACGATCGAGAATTATTGTTTAAAAAAATATATCTTTACTTTATTTAATCTATACTATACTATACTATTATAATATACTATAAACCTCTTTAATTATAATCAACAAAGTACGTTATAAGTACAGGTTATACCTAAGGAATAGAACCCACGGAGATACCACGGAAATAACCGAAAGCGCTAAACATCATAGTTTTGTTCACGTGATTTTTTTGCGTAAAAATATATTTTTTATAACACAATCTGTAAACAATTCACGATGACAACCGATGATATGAAAGATGTCAGTGCTACCATACTAAATTTCAATTCAAACCAATCATATATTGAAGAAGATGATCAGACTTATTTATACAACAGTTCTCAAAGTTTTGATGATGATGAGTTCTCCAAAATTGATGTGGAAGATATCGGAGAAGAGATTAGCCAAAACACTGATATAGAGATTGAAGAGAAAATTGAACAGAAGGATTACGTTTCAAAACAACCAACTACACTTCGTCAATTTCTTACCAAGCATGAAATACCGAGAAAAATTTTTCATTCATCTATTGGGATATTAACTTTATGGTTATACACATTAGGAGTTACTGTTCCACAATTGTTTGTTCCTTTGTTTACTTGTTTTGCAGGGGTATTGATCAATGATTTAATTAGATTAAACAATCCAGGTATCAACAAGGTTGTTTGTAAATATATGTGGTTTATTATTAGAGAAAAAGAAGTCAATTCATACAATGGAGTTTTATTTTATTTAGCTGGTGTTTTGATTGTATTATTTTTGTATCCAAAAGATATATCAGTGTTGAGTATATTGTTGTTGAGTTGGGCAGATACAGCAGCTTCAACTTTTGGTAGATTATATGGTAAATATACTTTCCAAGTATCTAAAGGAAAATCATTTGCTGGTTGTGTTGCAAGTTGTTTAACTGGGATTTTGACATCTTATCTTTTATATGGTTATTTCATACCTGGTTACAATGTTAATAAACCTGGAGAAATATCATGGACTGAAGAAACAAGTTATTTGAACATTCATATTTATTCAATATTAGTTGGTTTAGTTGCTAGCTTCTCAGAATTTATTGACTTGTTTGGTATCGATGATAATTTCACAATTCCAGTTTTAAGTGGTACATTGTTATACTTTACAGTTGGTTTGGCTCATAAATAGATTAATAGATATTATTTTTTATTTCTTTATAATCTTCATAACTTAAATGAGACTTTAACCCATCATATTTGGTTAATTTTAACCAACCTTCTTTGATACCTTTATCATAAAAATCTGAAACTTGAGATTTTGCAACACTATAATCAGCTTTTTTCAATAAATAGTATAAAGTGGTTAATTTGTCCCAACCTTCATCTTCAGCAACCGATGGTAAGAAAGTTCCAGAATATTGTTCATCTAAATCAATACTTATTCTTAATCCATTTAATCCAATAACCCAATCATTTTTATCATTAATTTTTCTAAAATTATCTAATAAAGTAACACTAACTTCTAATGAGCTCAACTCATTCAATTTTATAGGTGGAAATCTAGGATCTTGGAATGCAGATATTACTGAATAATTGGATACACCTGATTCAACCTCTAATGACAGGAATGTTCCAATACACCCTCTCAAGGAATGGTTCTTATTCCAAGTGATGAAAAGTGGAGCAGAAGATGGTGTTGTCTCTCCCAAAGCATTTAAATAAACCTGTAATGAAACCTTCTTTGAATCTGTCAACTTGTTCACTAAGGATTCAAACGCATAACAACATAAAGCTTTCATTTTGATAATCAGGAAAAAAATTAACAATGGGATTATGTTTATCATGTTTGACTGGTAACAGCAATGAAGATGAATACAATGAATCAAGCTCTCTATTAAGAAATCAAAGAAACTACACAGATTATGAAGAAGAACAAGTGTTGAAACAACAACGACAACAAGAATTGAATACAATTGTTGGTGATTTAAATGATGATTTAATCGATGTTACGAATTTCCTAAATTTAGTCAAATCAGAAGATACATTTGAAATTTATACTTACAACGAACAAGATCGAAATTTAGTTCTACAAGAATTGAATAAAGTTGATGATTCATTACGTAAGTCTTGTCAGATTAGTGTGCTGGAACCATTGTATTTAAAATTTTAAGTGTATAGAAAAATAAACAATGATTTTGAATTGGGGTATATTAGGGGCAGGTAACATTTCTTCTCAGTTTGTACATGATTTAGTGCTTAATAACAAACGTGGTACAAAATATAAACATGTTATAAAAGCAATTGGTTGTTCTTCAAAACAAAAGGGAGGAAAGTTTGTTGATGAACTTGGTATTGAAGATTATAATTACAATGTTGAACCTTTGATTCAATCTTATGATGATTTTTATAAAAATTCAAACATTCAAGTAGTTTATATTGGTACTCCACATACATTTCACAAAGAACAAGCTATTCAATGTTTGAATAATAATAAACATGTTTTATGTGAAAAGCCATTCACTGTTAATAAAAAAGATGCTGAAGAAATATTTCAATTGGCAAAATCAAAGAATTTATTTATAATGGAAGCTGTTTGGACTAGATTCTTTCCTACGATTACAATTTTGAAAGAAAAAGTTGCTCAAGAAACTATTGGTACTGTTTATAGATTGTTTGCTGATTTAAGTTATAATGCAAATGTTGAAGAATTACCACTTAGTTCCAGAGTTAGAGATAAGAAATTAGCTGCAGGTGCGTTGTTGGATATTGGGATTTATCCAATTACATATTCTAGAATATTACTAGATGATAATGTTGGTGAAGAGCATACCAAATTTGAAGTTAAATCATTTTTATCAATTGATTCAAAAGATCAAGTTGATCATTTGAGTTCGATTCTTATTAAATATGAAAATGGGAAACAAGCAATACTTACATCTTCTGAATTGGTAGACGGCCCAAAAGCTTATGTGAGATTAGAAGGTACCAAAGGGTATATCGAAATGTATAGTGATAACCCAGCAAGAGCAAAACATTTTAAAATATTCAATAAAGGTGAAGAGATTTATGAGTACAAAGATGATTCAGGGTATAATGGATTTATATATGAAGCAAATGCTGTTGCAGATGATATAGAACAAGGTAAATTGGAAAATGATGTGGTACCTCACGCAGAAACTTTATTAGTTATGGGGGTTATGGACTCAATTAGAAAAGAAAATAATTTAGTTTACGATCAAGATTAACACAAATGTTTAAATATATAATTTTGATGATATTGATATCATTAACGTTTCAAACTCCTCATAATATCAATGATACTTTCCTAATTCAAGCTAAGAAATCACCTAAATGGCAAATGAGTGCTGGCTTTTTTGCAAACAAAGCAAAACATTTTGTTGATGATTGTGACTTGAGAAAACCACTTCATAGGAAAGCACCACCTCCAATTCAACCAATTCCAGTGAAGAAGAAACCAATTACTTATTGGTCTGATTACAGTTCCAGTGAATATAGCTCAGAATCAGAGAGTGAAGTACTGAGTGAGGATGACGAAGATAGTAAATTGTTTTGGTTTTTCAAAGTAGATGATGAGAAGAATATTACCATAGTACCTAGTAATAACCTTGTTACTAAAACAGATGAATATCCAAATTTCTATATTGATAAAAAAATATAAATTCTTTCGCAGCCACTCTAATGATTATCTTGCTTTGGTATTTGATTATAACTACATGTTTAACAATAAATGAAGAATTAACTCTGTTTAATCAAGTAATTGAATCGTCTCCAAACTGGCAACAACGGTTAAATAGAAATCATAAAAGAGATAATGCAACATTACAAGCACAAGGATTAATACCAAAATTTAGACTTGGTACTGGCGCATTTTTAAATAAAGAAACTTTGAGCGGAATCGAGACAAGACATAAACAGTTGGTGGATAAAAAAGTGGTTGATGAATACTCCGACTGGGAAGATGTCAGTGATTGGAGTGATGATGGAGGTAAGAAATGGTTTATGCCTTTCTCAATATCAAATGGATCTTTGTTACAAATTGATTATTTTGTTATTTTATGTTTGTGTATAATTTTAATATTATGATGTTTTTCTGAAATTAATGAGGTTCTTACTATTCTTTATACCTTTGATATTAAGTGAGATAATTACAGTCCCTACAAATGATACAGTTGATTCTTTAGGGAAGAAAAAGAAGAAGAAATTGAAACCAAAGTGGGAAATTAGTACCGGAATATTTTTAGAAAAGAAGGTTAATAAGAAATTATTAAAAAAAGCTAAAAAGAAGAAGAAAGGCAAGTTTGGTATATTATCCGAGAATGTTACTGTATTAGTTCCTGACAATGTCAATTTGTATGTTGCTGATGATGTCTTGATTCTTGACTCAGGATGCAGCAAAGTTGAAATTATGTATAAATTGATGTTTATAAATATATGTTTTCTATTGTAATGCTTTTAATCTTTGCCTCATTTCATCCAATACCTCCTCATCTTCTTCTTCAGATTCGAAATTGTTTGTCGGTATCTCATGTTCAATTTTACTAAACTTATCCTCTGTCAAACTTTGGATTATCTTGTTCACTTCTTCTTGAGATTCTGATTCTAATTCTTCATCTTCATAATCTAAATCAACCATATCATCCATCATTTCATTTATTATTCCAGCCTTCATCAATTCTTTTGACAACTCTTGCATTGTTTGCAGCACAGCCCCTACATGAACTAGTTGATTGACATCTTTCATTATTGTAGTTGAAGAATGTATAGATTTTGTAAGTTGATTCATTTGATATTGTTCATTAATCGACATTGTTATTGAATCGATTCTTGTTTTTGATGTGTATAACTTGTTATATTGTTTGTTTACATTGATCAATTCTTTAGCATATAACCTTGCTGATTTGTAATCTTTATCTTTGACAGCTTTTTTAATTAACCCTTCTGTTTTCTTTTTCAAAGGTTGTAACAGATTCAAAGATCTATCCAATTCACGTTTGTTTTTTCGAAGTAATTGATTAATCTTCCTCATCTAGATATGTTAGTATTGTATTATTAGTTTAGTTGATCAACATACTTGCTCCTTAGGATCAGGCCCCCATATTTGTTTCTTGATGTAATCCATTGTTGAGAATAATTATTTTCTCATGTCAACTCCACAGGAACAATTCATTTTAATAGTTGCAGCTATAATCTTGCCACCATTAGCTATATTCTTAGCTAAGAAATACTCTGTTTTAAACAAGGAGTTCTTCGTTACATTATTTTTGACAATCATTGGTCATATCCCAGGTGCTGTTTTTGCTGTTTATTATTTAATGTATGTTCAGTTTCCAAAGGAGGCTGAATATCAAAGAGTCGATGAGGAAAGTTCACTACAAAATGCAGAAACCCAACATAACTATGAACAAGAAAGTAATTTACCTACTTATGATGAAATAGTGGGTGACACACCAGATGTCAAAGATAACAAAGTTCAATTATAATTATCTATAGCTACCATAGATTTTGCAATAAATCCTTCCAAATGAAATATACTTTTTGTACCTAAACTCAATCTTTCATCAAATGTAGAAGCTGTAGATACCAATTCTTGTATTAAATCAGACTCAACAATTTCAATTAAATCAAACAACAATGTTTTCAAGATTATTCTAGCTGGAATACAATGACTCAATAATTCATACAATACAACTCTGAGTTTGGAAATGGTAACCACATTTCTATTTTTAGTGATTGTTTTTGCCATATCCTTGATAATAGATTCCCAATCTAAATTGATTAATGAAATGTTGTTGATATTTATAGTCTCACTTTGCATGGTTAATGTTTCATAACTAAGTAAAGTTCTTCGTAAATTTCTATTACTAACAGTTGCTAAGTCTTTGAAAAATTTTGAAATTTCACCTGGATTATCTAATTTAATATTCTCCTTTTCAGTGATTTTCCCCAATATTTCAGATATATCCTCAATTGATGGACTTGGAATTCTAACTAACAAAGTTCTTGATTTTATTGGAGCAATGATATTGGAAATGGAATTACTAACTAAAATTAATCGAATATTGGATGAATACTTTTCCATTGTTCTTCTCAAAGCAGCTTGTGCATCTCTACTCAATGAATCAGCCTCGTTGATAATAACAATTTTGAATCTATGTTTTTTTGATTGATTACTAAAATCAACTTGCTCAGTCGATGCCACGTCTTTTAATAAATCTTGAATCACAACACGATCATTATTACCCATATCACTAGGTGTGATTTCCAAATGATAAGGAGATGACAAGACATTAAACTCTAATTTTCTATTAGAAGATGTGACAAATGTTTTAACATCAATTTTCAATTTTTCAACAGATGATCCAAAAATTTCATTCAATGTACAATAAATTCTCGTCTTTTTACCAGCACCACTTGGTCCATAGACTAATAAGTGAGGGAAATCACCAGATTTAGACAAAGCTTTTAAATTCTGAGTTATAGAATCATGATAGGATAATTTCGCCAAAGTTTTTGGACGATATTTATCAACCCAAAGTGACATAGAGAAACGCGAAAAATATTTATTAAACTTTTGGTTTTGATCTTATAAAATGAGTTGAACATTCATACCCACCTGGATTCTTTTGTAAATACTTCTGATGATACAACTCAGCATCATACCAAATCTTAATTGGCTCAATTATAGTAACAATTTTATCATTTGGATACCATGATTTTTGAAACTCATCTCTAACTTTAATTGCGATTTCTTGATCCTCCTCCAGATGAGTCAAGATAGCTGATCTATATTGAGTACCTGTATCAGGACCTTGTGAGTTGACCGTTGTTGGATCATGCATCTTAAAATATATATCCAATATATCTGTAACTTTCAACTGGGATGGTTCATAAGCTAATTGAATTGATTCAACAAAATTGGTCTGACCAGTACAAACTTGTTTATAATTTACATTACCAATTGTTGGTATACCATTTGCATAACCAACTTTAATATCAACCAAACCTTTGCCATCAAATTGTTTTTGAAAAACTTTTTCAACCCCCCAGAAACAACCAGCTGCTAGAGTAATAAGCTTTGAAGTTGAAGTAGTAACTATAGTAGGTGAAGACATAATTAATTTTTTCTTTTAAAACTAAATAAACTTTTTCTTTTCTCAGATGTGGCGCTACTAGTTGAAGAATTTCGTTCTAAAGGAGGTGGGTTATCTTTTCTTTTCAATGAACCAACCCATGATTTTTTCTCTTTTGGTAATTCCTTTGGTTCATCAACTGAGGTAATTGATGAATTTTCCGATTCTGAATTAATTTCTATTTCATTATCATCACCAGAGTAGATTTGGTTTGGATCAAATCCATAATCTTCAGTATCACTACATCTGGTATAAAATAAAATATAAGCACTGGCAAGGCCGGGACCATCACCAAAAAACCGCATTACATATGAATCATCAACTAATTCAACTGTTTCATCATCAAACAATAACCATAACCCCGCTTTAATCTTGCACACACTAACATAATGACCATGCATGGGTCCACCCCCAATATGTATAACCAATGCATACAAATCGTAAAGTAAATGAGTATTTTCAGTTGTATTGAATAATCTTAATTTGAATGGATAACTGATACTATCAAATAATTTAACCATTTTATCTTTAACTTCATCATATTTAAATCTTTTTAAATTAACAACCAAAACTTCAGGTAATTTCTTCAATTTTATTGTTTTAACAGCTTCTTGTAATGATGAACATGTGTTACAATAAAATTTATTCTGATTAGTCAATGTTTCCATTTTTGAAAAATTATTTAATGAATAATTCAATGAATAAGCACTTTGTCCCAGTGGTACATCAATTGATAGATCTAGAAATGATTCATGCTTTGCAGTTACTGTTTCACATGATAAACATTTAGTTTCATTAGTTATAATACCTTGAAATATTTTATTACACCAATTATTTTCAACACCAATTTCTTTATTCAAACTTTCTATAATTTCATTGACTAGATAATTGAAAAACTCATGAGCATCGTGATGCATATTGTTTTGTCTAAATAAATAGTTTTTCTCCTTTAATTTGGTTATGAAATAAGATGGTGATACAACCCCAATTGTTGATTTATTTTCAATCATACTTTCAAATAAATCTTTAAGAGCATATAACAATATTGTATCTTCATTTTGTTCTGATGGTAATTGTAATGAAGTATCTAGGTTGATGATTGGTCCATTAATTAAAGCTGAACGTTTTTTTTGATCAGAACTTGGATTTGCATTGAATGGGTTTATTGGTAAAACTAAGTTGATTTCAGGTTTTGGTATACCTACAATTATAGCACTTGAATTTGTACAAACACATCCCTCTGGATCTGCTTGTTGTTGTACACCATCAAGTAACATTGATGAACTTTGTGAATAATCATTTGTATTTGTTACAACCTGATTGGTTGGTCTGGTGATAAATAAATCTAGTTTTTGAAACTCCTTAGACTTGCTAATCTTTATTCGTTGTTCTAAACTTAGTAAATCACAATTTCTTGCTTCAACACATTTATTCTCAACAACTTGAACTGTGGGAGAATTGAATTTTAAACCAAATAAAGAACCTTTTCTACTGGATTTAGGACGTTCTTCATTACTTTTACTCTGTTCTTTCAACCTTTTTTGAACCAATTGTTCATATTTCACTGTGAAATTGTGAGGCTTCACACCAGGTAAAGTCAATTTCTGTTCATGCTCAGTTAGATTATGTTTTACCAATTGTGTTCGGAAATTCCCAGTATAATACAAGCATTGAAGAATTGAGTTACAATAACAAGTATTACCAAAATTCTCCATTCCAAATATTTTGTGTGCCCCATCTCCATATTGCAACTCCATGATGATGAATTGAGCGATTAAAGAAAAAATAAAAATGTCAGACAACAGAAAGACAAATAACAATAGACAGAAAATAGACAGACAATAGACAGAAAATAAACAGACAGACAATTTTTATCTATCTATATCATATATGTCATTCAGTCATAGAGATGCACGACTAAGATCTGACTGTTTTCCGAGCTGTTGCCCCATTTCCCCATTCACAATATACCGGAGTCTATTGTCACCAGATTTTAGAACAAGAAAGTGGAGGAGATTAACCAGGTGACTCTGGGAATTTTCGGATTATTTCAAAACCATTTTAGAAAGCGTGCATAAAAATTTTTCATCTCATTGTTGAAATTTGAATATACCATTAACTGAGAAGCCAACTCAACACTGATACCAATTATACAACATTCTGTAAAAAAGCACTTGAAAGACTCCCACTTTCCTCTCATTTTTAGGTGAAAAATTTTCAAAATTTTCATTTTAGTTTTTCCGGTCGGATTATTAATCTGCGCGGCGGTAGAAAATTCTTTTTTTCTGAAAATTTTTGAACCGTATGGAGATGTTTGGAGAAAATTTCTGGGTCCCCCAAACTAGTATAAATAGAAGGTAAAAGAATTGAAAAATTTTATCTCATCAGTTAATTATGTCTACAGAAAACAATTCGAATGCATCCACAGTTGATGCTAATGACGTTCAGTCAAAATATGAAGAAAAACAACAAGAGCCACATCAACCGGCTTTAAACAACAAACCATTATCAGCCTACACTTCAATCATTATTATGTGTGTTTTGATTGCATTTGGTGGATTTGTTTTCGGTTTTGATACTGGTACTATTTCCGGTTTTATTAATATGACAGATTTCATGGATAGATTTGGTCAAAAACATTCAGATGGTACTGCTTATTTTTCAAATGCTAGAACTGGTATGCTTGTGGGTTTATTCAATGCTGGTTGTGCAGTTGGTGCATTATTTTTATCAAAAACCGGTGATGTATACGGTAGAAGAGTTGGTATCATGGCAAGTATGGTTATTTATATTGTTGGTATAATTATTCAAATTGCTGCTCAACATGCATGGTTTCAAATTATGATTGGTAGAATCATCACTGGTTTAGCAGTTGGTACATTATCCGTTTTGTGTCCATTATTTATTTCAGAAGTTTCACCAAAACATTTGAGAGGTACTTTAGTCTGTTGTTTCCAATTGATGATCACTTTAGGTATATTTTTAGGTTACTGTACCACTTACGGTTGTAAAAACTCATACAGTGACTCAAGACAATGGAGAATCCCATTAGGTTTATGTTTTGCTTGGGCTTTATTATTAGTTGCCGGTATGGTTAGAATGCCAGAATCCCCAAGATATTTAATTGGTAAAGATAGAATCGATGACGCAAAACTTTCACTTTCAAGAGTTAATAAAGTTTCTCCAGAAGACCCAGCTTTATACACAGAATTACAATTGATCCAAGCCGGTGTTGAAAGAGAAAGATTAGCTGGTAAAGCTTCTTGGGCTGCATTGTTTAACGGTAAACCAAGAATTTTCGAAAGAGTCTTAGTTGGTGCTATGTTACAAGCTTTACAACAATTGACTGGTGATAACTACTTCTTTTACTATTCAACAACCATTTTCAAAGCAGTTGGTTTAGATGATTCTTTCGAAACTTCAATTGTTATCGGTGTCATCAATTTCGCTTCAACTTTCGTTGGTATCTACGTTATTGAAAAATTGGGTAGAAGACATTGTTTGTTAATTGGTTCCGTCGCTATGTCTATTTGTTTCTTGATTTACGCTTTAATTGGTACTCAAAGTTTGTACATTCATGAAGTCGGTGGTCCAACAAGACATCCAAGTGGTGATGCAATGATTTTTATCACTTCATTGTACATTTTTTTTTTCGCTTCAACGTATGTATTTTAATTATCAACATGAACCATGGTTGATTATCAACACAAATGAACTAATACTAACTTATCAAAGGTGGGCGGGCGGAATTTATTCCGTTGTATCAGAGTTGTATCCATTGAAAATCAGATCTAAAGCAATGGGTGTTGCAAATGCTGCAAATTGGATTTTTGGATTTTTAATTTCATTTTTCACCTCATTTATTACCGATGCTATTCATTTCTACTATGGTTTTGTATTCATGGGATGTTTGGTCTTTTCCATCTTCTTTGTCTACTTCATGGTTTATGAAACTAAAGGTTTGACTTTAGAAGAAATTGATGAATTATATTCAAGTAGAGTTGTTGCTTGGAAATCATCAAAATGGGTCCCACCAACAGAGGAAGAAATGGCTACCTCAACAGGGTACGCCGGTTACAATAAACCAGAAGAAGAACATGTCTAATTATTTACGAGTTTATGAGTTATAGATTTAATATAGAAATTTTATTTTTTTTTTTGTGTCAGATTCTAAAACGGTGCAAGTTGTTCCGAATTACTATGACATAATTAAGTTGCGAAATAGGAAAAAGAAAAATATTTGTAGCAACTGCACAAAATATTTTGCAGCTATGCGTTTTATTGTATTGCTCATCAGTTATAAAAGATGGAACTTGTCTCGAGTGAACATTTTTCATCTTAACAATGTCTCAAATGTCATCATCAGATACTCATAATAACGATATTGAAGAAGAAAAGGTAGATCAAGGAAACCAAGAACAACATGGAGAATCACTCGAGTTGAATGATAAACCATGGACTGCCTACATAGGTATAAGTATAATGTGTATTTTAATAGCGTTTGGAGGGTTTGTTTTTGGATTTGATACTGGTACTATCTCAGGGTTTATAAATATGACTGATTTTAAAAGAAGATTTGGTCAAGTAAACTCTAGTGGTGAACATTATTTTTCAAATGTTCGTACTGGGTTGATAGTTGGTATTTTTAATGCTGCTTGTGCAGTTGGTGCAATTTTTTTGTCAAAAATTGGTGATTTATACGGTAGAAGAATCGGAATCACGGCTAGTATGGTTATTTATATTGTTGGTATAATTATTCAAATTGCTGCTCAACATGCTTGGTATCAAATCATGATTGGTAGAATCTTTTCAGGTTTGGCTGTTGGTACATTATCAGTTTTATGTCCGTTATTCATTTCAGAAGTTTCTCCAAAACATTTAAGAGGTACTTTAGTTTGTTGTTTCCAATTGATGATCACTTTAGGTATCTTTTTAGGTTATTGTACTACTTATGGTTGTAAAAACGCATACAGCGATTCAAGACAATGGAGAATCCCATTAGGTTTATGTTTTGCTTGGGCTTTATTATTAGCAGGGGGTATGTTGAGAATGCCAGAATCTCCAAGATATTTAATTGGTAAAGATAGAATCGAAGATGCTAAATCATCATTAGCTAGAACAAATAAAGTTTCTGAAGATGATCCTGCATTATATCGTGAATTAAGATTGATGCAAGCAGGTGTTGAAAGAGAAAGATTAGCAGGTAAAGCCTCTTGGATGACTTTAATTAATGGTAAACCAAGAATTTTTGAAAGAGTCTTGGTTGGAGCTGTAATCCAAGCTTTACAACAATTGACAGGTGACAACTATTTCTTTTATTATTCAACAACCATCTTTCAAGCTGTTGGTTTAAACGACTCATTCGAAACTTCAATTGTCATTGGTGTTATCAATTTTGCATCAACTTTCGTTGGTATTTACGCTATTGAGAAATTGGGTAGAAGACATTGTTTGTTAGTTGGTTCAGTCGCAATGTCCATCTGTTTCTTGATTTATTCTTTGGTAGGTACCCAAAGTTTATACATTAACGAAGTCGGTGGTCCAACAAGCCATCCAAGTGGTGATGCAATGATCTTTATCACTTCATTATACATCTTCTTCTTTGCATCAACTTGGGCTGGGGCGGTCTATTCTATTATCTCAGAGATCTATCCATTAAAAGTTAAATCCAAAGCGATGGGTGTTGCTTCTTCAGCAAATTGGATTTTTGGATTTTTGATTTCATTTTTCACATCATTTATTACCGATGCTATTCACTTCTACTACGGTTTTGTATTCATGGGATGCTTGGTATTTTCCATCTTCTTTGTCTACTTCATGGTCTATGAAACTAAAGGTTTAGGTTTGGAAGAAGTTGATGAATTATACCAAAGTGGAGTTCCTGCTTGGAAATCTTCAAGTTGGGTTCCACCATCAGAAGAAGAAATGGCTACTTCAACAGGTTATGCTGGGTACAATAAACCAGAGCAATCAAATGAAGAAAATGTATAAATAGTTTTAGATTGAACAGGTAGGTTGGAATGGCTGCGAAATTCCAAATTTGTAAAGTACACGATTTTAGAAAAAAAATATATATATAATGTAAAATACACAATAAATGTCCATTTTCAACGCTGTTAATTTAAGAGTTTGAGATCAGTATGGTAAGTAATTCGAGCTGTAATAATGAAGAATTTGTAAACAAATCTACAAATTAACGTTTACTTTTTTTTCAAAACTATCACCAAAGTAGTGTACTATGTTCAATTCTAACATTGAATTCCACCAAAAACCACCTGCAGGTTTAGCATTCTTAACTATATTGACCTTAAATGCACCTTTATATGATTATCAAAATAAAGATGAGCTGCTCGGATTATGATAGAATGTTTGAATTTGAATGAGAATATTAAAGTAGGTGAATTGATATGAGGGGTTATATTCAAAACAACTATTGTAATACGAATATTCAACTATTGTAATACGAAATCTGCTGGATTGAATAATAGAAAAACGAGTAGATTCTTTCATTTTCGATAGGCTAATCCAAAGCAATGGAAGTTGTTAAATTCATCATGTATTACCTATTCTTTCACTACGATTTTGATTTATCTTCTCAAAGGGTTCTGAATCACATCAAAGTGGAATCCAGGTAGGTTCTACAATTAGCTACTTCAAAATTTGTGAAACCTGAACTGTAGTTGGATTAGTGGTAGATTGTTAAATGCACGATTTTTTGGAAAAAATTTCTCTAAACATGTTTAATCTTAAGAACCCGTTTGGGTTGATGTTTAAAAGATTCAGACATGAATATTCACCTAGATTTAAAGAAGTAGAGAAAGCTCAAAAAGGAAGGGTTTTAGTTAGAACTGGTGGTTCGATCAAAGGGAATTTCTTAACGCAAGGGAAATTGGGTTTAAGATTAAAATCTAAAGGTATAAGATTACATGCGAATCAATTATTATCAGTTGACAAGTTGCTAAAGAGAGAGTTGAGGCCTACCAAGTCACAATTGTATACCAGGTTTGTCTGTGATTTAGCTGTTTGTATTAAAGGTAATCATACAAGAATGGGTAAAGGTAAAGGTGCTTTTGATCATTGGGCAACTAGAATGCCTACGGGGAAAGTTTTGTATGAGATAGATGGGCCAATCCATGATAAAGTTGCAAGAGAAGCATTTAGAAAAGCAGCAGATAAATTACCAGGGTTATATGAAGTTATAACACCTGAGAGTCCAATTAGAGTTAGTGTAACTGATTTAATTGAAAAGCCAGAGAAGGTTGATTATAAAAGACAAATGGATTTGAATCCTACAAAGAAATGGATAAATCGTCAACTTTATGAAAATGATCCAATGTATAAAAAATTTTCTGGTAGGTAGTGTAATGAATCAAGCTTTAAATATAGTATCTAAAATTGTAGAATCTGATACAAACATATCAACTATAGATTTAAATTTATTACAAAATTTGAATACTAATCAATCATTGAATTATATTAAACTTGAAGAATTGACAGCGAAACAATTTGAAATTTTGAAAAATGAATTTTTAAAGTATAAACAACAATTGATAAATATTGAAGATAAAGTTGATAAACTACAACAAATCACAGATGAGTTGGATGATTGGACTACGGAGCTTCGTAATATTTGATTTGGATCCATAAACTACAACTAGAACATTGTACAATAATATCATATCCATCATCACTTGGTGTTCCATTTTCCAAATCACATTCTGTTAGGATAATATTATTATTACACCGACAAGTTTTAACCCATGTTTCATTTGAATATTCAAAATCATCTAGACTATAGACATCTAATCCATCACCATTTAGATTATACCCTTTTAATTTACTTGAATCTGTCAATTGTTGATCATATTTTTGTCTACTAACAGGATTTATTAATGTAATATACGCTAGTTTTATATCAGATATCTCATTATTCTTTATATTAATCAAAGTCTTATCAGGATGAGTATTCAACAACTTTGTTTTATATGCTTGTTTTATCTCATTGGTTGTACAATTTTGTTTTAAATTTAATATTGTATACAAAGTCATCACTGAAAAAAATAATTTTCAACATGAATGTTAACTACAATGATAAACCAGTGGTGGTAGGATCTTTATTCAATGGCCTAGAGATAGCTGCTGATGAGTTTGATTTATATAATAATAAAAATAGCTACTTACTACATGGAGAAAGTGAAACTTTAGATTATAATGGTGAATCTACAAATGATCAATATGTATTGGGAGTTGTTGATGGAGATTCAGTTAGTTTGTATAAAACTATCTATGTACCAACCAAAGTCACTGCTAAGAGGAATAGAGTCTACAAAGGACCTTCGGTAAAACAACAAGGGGTTAAAAGTCTACAACAAAGACAAGCTTTAGGTGAAGCATTTGGTACTAAGAAAGCTAAACAAGCAATTACAAACTTGGAAAAGAATAGAATAGATTCAGAGAAGTTGCAAGATATTGAATTGGACATTTCCGAAAGTATTGTTCCAGTTAAAATGGAACAACATAAAACAACTACTTTACCTAAAGTTAATGTTTCAGCTACAAATGTTGAAGATATTTACAAACTTGAAGATGTTGTACCTTTACATTTAATCAAATTTACAGGAAACTTCCCATCCAAACCTGAGTTTGTTACTAAATTACATGATGCTGATCAAAAAGTATTATACTATGCATCTTTATTATTTGCATTTTATCAAAATAAAAATATAAAGAAAAGAGATGATTTAATTGAAAAATTATCTTGTTCAGAAGATTTAGTTGATCATCTTATAAAAAATTTCACTTCAAGTAAAAGTTCTACATTTGGTAGAAAGAATAATTTTATTGTTGATCCATCTAATGAAGATAAAATCCTTATTCATTTAATAATTACATTATTCCATCTTAATTCATTTATACTAGAATTAAACCCATACTCAGTCCAATTGAAAATCAAAAATTCAAAAATGTTAAATTTAACAAGATCAACTGGTGCTATAATTAGAAATGCAAATGTTGGTGAAGCAGAAGGTTTTGGTATTAAGAAATCACAAGCTGCAAATTATAAAATTGCTCAATTAAAAGTACCATTTAAATTACCTGAATTGAAAAGAAGATTATAAATCCCAAACTGGTTCATCCTCTGGTTTTCTCTTTACTCTCACCATCTCATAATCTCCCAATCCTTGAAGTCTGTAGAAATCTTGTTTCTTATCAAACTTACGTTTGTTCTCTATTAGATCCAACATTTCTTCTTCATTCAATTGTCTATATTTATTATCATACCTCTCCCATTTAACTGATGTGAATTTTTGTAAATATATCGAACCAGCAACAATCGATAACATGAAAGGAAGTCCAAGGTATAAGAAATGATTCTTTCTAACTAACTTTTGATACTTTCCTGCAAATGTACGTTCATAAGCTTCTTGTTCCTTTTTACCTCTAAATGGTTGATTTCCAAATAAAACCATTTTTCTCGTTGGAATTTTTCACCTGTGCTGTCCTTATGAAGTTTTTATTCCTATATTTTACCACAATCTTTGCAGCCATACTTGGTATAGATTTCGGTCAACAGTTTACGAAATCAGTATTGCTAGCTCCAAATATAAAATTTGAAATTGTATTAACTGATGAAGGTAAAAGAAAAGATTTATCAGGTGTATGCATAAGACAAGATGGGAAAGATATTGAAAGAGTGTTTGGTTCACAGATAGGTGGATTAGTCACAAGATTCCCATCTCAAACTGTCCTTGATTTGAAACAATTGTTGGGTAAATCAATTGATGAGGTTAAATCAAGATTTGTAAAGTTGATAAAAGATGAACTGAGAAATGGAATTAAAGTCGATCTTGGGTTGAAAAATGAAACTTATCAATTTTCAGTTGAAGAATTGGTTGCTATGACTTTGAATGATATTAAATCAAGAGCTTTAAGTGATTTGGAAGAGGAAAATGCTGCACCTATATTGGATGTTGCAATTTCAATACCACCTTTTGCTACCCAAGCTACAAGAAGAGCTTATTTAGATTCTTTAGCTTTAGCAGGTTTGAATGTTTTGGGATTAGTGGATGAAGGTACTGCTGTAGCATTGAATTATGTTAGTAGTAAAGAGTTTGAAGAAAAAGAATACCATTTAGTATATGATGTTGGTGCTGGTTATACAACAGCAACTTTATTCTCAGTCATTGATCAAAATGTAACAATTGAAAGTATCGGTTATGATGAGAAATTCGGTGGTAGGTTTCTCACTGAGTCTATTTATAACAAATTTATTGGAGATTTTGAATCATCAAAAGTTAAAGCAAGAATATGGGAATTGGCAGAAAAAGCAAAGATTATCTTGTCAGCAAATAATGATTTTAAATCAAGTTTGGAAATTGAGGATAAGGAATGTAAATTTTCAATCACTAGACAAGAATTTGAAGAAATTAATGCTGATAGTAATATTGTCAAACCTATTGAAGATGCTTTGAATAATGCAGGAATAAATGCAGAAGATGTTCAATCTGTCATTTTAAATGGTGGTTCAACAAGAGTACCTTTTATTCAAAAACATGTCGCAAGTTTGATGAAAATTTCAAAATCAGTAAATACTGATGAAAGTTGTGCTTTGGGTACTACATTAAAAGGATTGAAATTGAAAACAGGTGGTTCAGTAGTTGAGAAAAACTTTTACAATTTTGAATATAGTATCGATGATACTCCAATTGTTGTATTACCAAAAGGTTCCACCAAAAAGAGTAGCGAAATTGAATTAGGGGAAATTGAAAATATCTCATTATATCAAGATGGTCAATTATTCAAAAGTTATGAATTTGAAAAAGGTAATTATACCGGAACTTTTGAATTGGATCATAATAAAATGTTTGATGTTAAATTTAACAAAATATCCCCAAAGGCAATCTACCCACATATACAACCAATTTCTAGAAAACAACCACTTATCAACAAACTTAATTACTTAAATGCATTGGATGATGCAAAGATTGAATTAACTGAATATAAAAACCAATTAGAAAGTAGACTTTATAAATTTAGAGACTTTATCGATGAAAATGAATCTACATTATCTCAAGAAACAGATTTATCTCAATATCAAGATTTAATCCATGAACTAATTGAATGGTTGGACGATAATGATGATTTAAATGAAATTAAACAAAAATTATCATTAATTGGTGAATCAGAAGATGAACTTAAAAAATATATACAAATGAAAGATGTAGATTTATCACTTGAAG
>JANIVQ010000073.1:0-33647 GCA_030555925.1 Insectozyma xiaguanensis | reverse complement strand
CATCTTTTTACCCAGCACTGAAGAAATAAATGGCTCAACTACCAAAAGCCTTAGGTAGTCTATATATATTTAATTTTATAGTTTTAGAAACAAATATATATTGAATTTCGGAAAAAAAAAAAGCCATTTTAGGCAATTTTTGTCGGCAGATGTTATGAAATTTTTACAATTTGAAATAATTATAACACCGATCTTAACGAAAACCCACTCTGTTTTGATGAATACTCATTTAAATCAAAATAAAATTATTTAAAACTTATCTTATTAAAGTCGAAATTGTCAAAGTCTTCTAAAAATGGTTAAGAAGCGACGATTTCACAGAATTTAACAATCATTTGATTTGCGAACAAATCATCCCTATTGTTAAGAATATGCTATCAATTAGCTGAATGATAAGGTACTTCTAAAAACTTAGCGCTAGGTTAACTACAAAATATCTAATCAATCGGTTTTGATGCTGTTGGAATTTTCGTAATTATTTTAAATTTTTGCCTTTTTATCTTTGAAACAGCCATCATTCATATTTTACAAAAATTTACAACTTAACATGTCTTATAACATATCGTTTGTTTGTCTAATATTATCAAAATGAACAGTTTCAGATGTTCAGGGGTAGATTAAAATTTTTAAGTTGATGTTTGGATTCAACAATTGTTGCAAAATTCTGCAACTCATTTTCTTTCAAATCTACGTCATGCAAAATTTTAAATTTATTCAATATCAACAATGCTTTCTAAACATATACTTAAACCAAATTTAAAACCAAATTATAAATTATTCATTCGATTCAATTGTAATTGTAAACCAATGGATGTACCTGAAAAGAAATTATCAAATTTTGAATTTATACCACAAAATTTTGAATTAAATCCAATAACTCAAGAGAAATATTTACTGAATATTATTGATATTGTAAATACAAAATTTGATAAATTGGATTTAAATAAAGATAATACAACATCTAAATTTTATTGTAAATTTAATAATCCAAATGTTCAACAATTTGAATTTGGTGAAGAATTAATGATTGAAGAAACAATTGATTTAAAACAATTTAATTCAGAATTTTTAAATTCAAAAGATTATGAATTAATTAAACAAATGTATGAATCTGGATTAGAATCAATAACTCCAATTTTAGAAATTAAACCAGAAATTCAATTTGAACAAATTTTAAAATTTTTTTCAAGTGGATTATGTTATTTTATTGAAGAATTTAAATTTTTTGATCAATTATTTAATTTTGAAGTTTTAAAAACTTATAAAAATTTAAATGATAAAATTCAAATGTTACCAAAAGAACATTTTGCTCAATTTAAAGTACCAAATTTAATTTATGAAAAATCATTAATTGATGATTTTGAAAATAATTCAATTCATTTTGATATTAAATTCAGAGAATTTAGATTAAATAATTTATGTAAATTATTATTAAAATCAAAAGATTCTTCATTACTTGTAATTCGAAAAGTAATAAATCATTCAAATTTTAATCAATTATATGATATTGCAACTGAACGTGATTTACAAATATATAATAATCCGGTAGAGAAAAAGAGATGGTATGAAATTTGGAAACATTTAATATCAAATTGTCAATTATGTTTATGTGATAAATTTAGTGAATTAATTTGTCAATTATATGGTATATCATTAGATAATAATAAGTTAAACCAATTGAAATTATCAACAAAAGAAATACAAGAGTTTATTAATTATTTAGCTAATCTTTATAATAGAAGAATTGATATTGCAGAAGAATTTGCAACAAGATATAAAATTGAATGCAAATGATGACTAAGCAATGACTAATCGATGAACCAAATTGAAATCAAATCACATGACCTCTTATCAGATCAGATTAATTGTTCCCCGCAAAAATGTTTGAAAATTTGACGTGTGAAAAAATATCAAACAAAATATATATATGTATTCTGTATATGGAAACTGATGGCGAATGCAACCACAATAATTTTCTGATAACCACATTTAAATTTTCAATTCTTTTCTGATTACATTCTTCTTTCTCATATATGACTTATAATCTGTTTGCTAATCATTTTAATGAAAGACCAATGACACCATTTGAAGAATCATCAACAACAAATAATCAAACTACTATTATTGAAAATACACAATCACAAACATTAACAAATGCAACGATAAATTCATTAAAATCTGATGATAAACAACAATATCATAGATCATCAGATAATTTGGTTGTTGGTTTATGAGTATAATGTTATTTACGAATTGAAGGTATTATGTATCATGTATAGGGATTGAATGGTTTAATACATAGTTTATGTTTGTTTTTGTAATAACAACTCTCTTTGTGATATGCTCTGATGACCCATTTAATCAACGACTAGTTGTTCCATTAACTCTCAGATGACGAACAGAAAACATAAAGTTCTTAAGGTTTACTAAGATTATTTCGTTTATTTACATCTATTCTATTTGTAGTTGTGTTTTAACAAACTCTATATCGGTTTGTTTTAAATCAAACCAATCAATCGATTCATACCGTTCCAACAATTTATCATCATCTTTTACAAAATCAAAAAAGATAGTTTCACCAAAATAAACAATAACACCAACTGGATAATTTTCAAAAATATAATTAAATCTTTTATAAATTTTGAATTTCAAAGTTTCATCAATTTGTGATAAATATTGAAAAATCAGTAATACAAGATTAATCCTTCTTGAATTATTTGTATTTATATGTAAATTATAACATTTAATGAATAAACTATTGAAGATTTCTTTTGGAAATTGATAATTACATTCAAATAACTTCACAAACAATTGTAAATTAACAATCACTCGTTTATTATCTCGTTTATTTGTTGGTTTAGATAATAATTGAATTAAAATTTTAAAATCTTCAATCGACAACCCAAATTTGAGTAATTCCATAAATGCTTCATTGATGATTTTGGGATTACCTATGAATGATCCAATTGTGAATACAACACCTTTCCAAAATTCAATCAATTCAGTATTATCAAGGGTAGATTTGAATTTGAATAAATTTTCCCAAGTGAAATTTAAATTAGTTAGTAGTTTAAATGATAAAAATCTAATTTTATCAAACAATTCTCCTGATAATCTAATCAATTTCAATCTTATGATTTGATTCATGATTTTATTATTTTCAACTAATTCAAGCATACTATATCTGATTTTCGATCCTACATCACCTTGGTCAGTGATTGTATAATCATCGAATAAATCATTCAATTCCAGAATAACATTGTCAGTTAAATAATGATTGTTACAAGTCAACCCATTGATTAAATTTGATCTAATCGTTGAATCAATCGAAGTATCTTTAATAACATGAATAATATCCATTAATTGATCCAAAGTGAAATGTTTAAAACTAAATAATATTTTCGATAATGATTCATCATGTGGTATCGCCAGTATCATGGAATTGAAAGATATCTCTTCTTGATTGATTAAAATTTCTTGTAATAAATCAAATTGATGATGTCTTGAAATAATCAAAAAATTATCCCAATCTGAATTATCCAATTGTTTATTTTTTAAATAAAGTAGATACCCTTGAATTAATTCTTTATCAATTCCTTTTGTATACTTGAAATTTTCAAAAGAAGAAGCCAATTTAACATTTGATTTATCAAATAATTGATACAAGATTTGAAATCTATTCAATTTTAGAAGTTTTGCTTCTAAATCATTTAAATCCACTTCTATTTTAGAAACAACTTTCAACTGTTTAGGTTGATTTAACAATTTTTCCAAATATATAGCTTGATTTTTACTTCCATCTTCAACATCTATTAAATCATTAATTAAAAATGATAAATCAATTTTATCATATAATAAATCAATCAATTGATAACAAATTTGATTATTACGAAGATTTAAATCATTAAAAATATTCATAAAATCAATAATAAATTTACCTGTTTTTTCAGCATCATCTAGTTGAATCAATGAATTACCAAATCTACCTAGAATTTCTTGTAATACTGCTATACTACATTTTTTTAAAATCAATTCTTCATCAAAAACCAATACTTTAATTAAATTTATAAACAGTTGATTCAAAATGGGAGTATATGAGATAAATCTTGACATTGACCAAATTATAAAACATGAAGAATCACGAATTTGAGAACCTAAAGTTAAATTACCTCTTTTAATCTTAAAAAATAAATTCTCATTTGCAACATTTAAAAATTTATCAATAAATGATGATGGTAATAACTTTTTAAGACATATATATCCCATTGTTAATAATATTGTGTGTAGTTTTGATATATTAATTTGATCATTGATTTCCAATTGTTGAAATATAAATTCAATTAATTGATTTTGATAATTTATTGCAACTTGTGATAATTTTTCAATTATTAAAGTTAAAGATTTTGCAATTTGATATCTTAAATTTATATCTAAACTTTCAATATCAATATTAATTAAATTATCAATAATATTTTCAACTATTTCATAATGAGTTAAGTCAATATATAATAATGCCAATTTTGATGATATCTTGATTACATAAAGTAAGTTTAAATTTGAATAATCATCAGCTAAGATGACACTCAGTAACCAAGTGTGAATAGTGTCAATTTGAAGTTTATTCAACTTTGATTTTTTCAATAACTTGTTGATAGTTAACAAATAACCTAACCTCAAATTTATATCTTCGTCTTTACTAATACTAGAGATAAATCGATCTAACAACTCAATTGTATCATTTCTAGTCAATAATCTTGAGAATAAAATTGATGAAATAACTTGTACCTTTGAACCATTTGAATATTGTTTCAATAAATCAATTGATAATGTATATAAATGATTGGATAAACTAATTTGTTGATGTTCTAATTTATTCAAATCAAATGGTATCAACACTAAATTACTCAACCAGATCAAACATACAAATTTTTCAAAGTCTGACTTAACAATATTGATAATATCTAATAATTTATTGAATAAATAAATATTTGATTCAAAATAAATTGAAATTTGTTTAAAAGTTCGAATTTTTGAAAATGTATAAATTATCTCACCAATGTACAATTGTATATCATCATTTGATTCATATCCATTTAAGAAATACCTAGTTAAAGTTGTAATATAAGTTTGTAAATTTGAATCTAATAATTTTGGATTTAATTCAAATTCATTAATTAAATTTATTAATTTCTTAGTTATAAAATTATAATTTCTTTGTTTATCTTCAATAGACAACTTCAGTTCATAAGTATTTATCAATTCATTCAAGTTACCATCAATTTGTTTAATCAATTCATCTTTTCTTTTAATTGTAATTTGTTGACATTCATTCATAAAATAATTTATCAACCTTGATCTCACTAAACAAAAGATTAAAAAAAAATTTTTCAAATATAAGATAATAATGTCAGCCATACCTAAACAATTATACTATAAGATAACACAGGTGAGATCATCTATAGGGGTTAGTCCAAGGAGTAAAGGGATATTACAAGCTTTGGGTTTTACCAAGCGTAATCAAATAAGATATCATCCAATAAATGAATCAAATGCTGTTAAATGTTTATTAATAAAAGAATTGATAAAAGTTGAAGTTGAAGATCAAAAATTATCAAGACAAGAGATCAATGCATCAAGGAAAGCCCCATCTAGTTTAGAATTCGATATCATTAAACAAGGTATGAGAAATGAATATTAGACACTTACTACATGTATATATATACTTAAATAATGAATCAAAATGTATGATTACCACGATAGAAAGAATCTAAATGTAACTTGAGAGTCTAGACCTATGCTAACTTCTCTAGTCAAAGTTTAATGGTCAAATTGAAGTGTTACATGAGTTGTAGATGATGATTGTAGAGATGTAAAATGATATTGACACATTCACACGACTATTTCCAACCTATTAATACTATACTTCTCTAAGACTACAATCTATATATTATTGAATACTATAATCTAATTATAATCAGCTCTAGGATCTCATGAATATAATTCAGTAGTTATGAAGTTTAGTTGTTTCAAATTCACTAAAATCAATGAGATGATTGGATAATACTAATGAAATGGTACTGCACACAAACACGAGATTTTTTTCACTATACTGACGTGAAAAAAAAACTATAACATCGAATGGTTTAATATTATCACCAGTTTTACCAACCATCTATACCATAACTTATATACCTTGAAGCTTATTCTGCTAACTAATTTATACAAACTATTCAGACTAAGTCATTTATT
This sequence comes from Insectozyma xiaguanensis, assembly GCA_030555925.1. Classification (NCBI taxonomy): domain Eukaryota; kingdom Fungi; phylum Ascomycota; class Pichiomycetes; order Serinales; family Debaryomycetaceae; genus Insectozyma; species Insectozyma xiaguanensis. Next base: position 27,398 of record JANIVQ010000073.1, on the reverse strand, counting down.
TATTTATTTCATCACCTTATTTCCATTTATTACATCAATATTTAATCAATGTTTCATTATATTAAAGCACAACAAAGAAATAGATTCACACAACAACTATTTACATCTACATTTGCAATATGTTTCTTGTTGGTAGGAGCAAATAGTGCATTCCCATGTCCTGTTGAAAATAATTATGGTAATGATTCAAATGATAAACTTAAAAAACAAGAACAAATACTAAAGAAACAACAAGAACAAAGATCATTGGATTCAAAAATAATATAGTAATTTTATTAGTACTTAAGAACAGGATCTGGTTCAAAGTATCAAACGATTTGCATTTAAATAAATTAATTTTATTTCATTATTTATAAGTTATACCTTGTATGTATGTATATGTATGATGCCAATTAATAAACATCTTAATTAATCTTGATTTTAAAATAGCATTTTAGTTCTCTGATTTGTGTTCGATTTAATAACTTGATCCAATTTCTGTTGAATTAACAATCCATCTGACCCTGAAAAAGTTGAAGCCATGAAAATTATTTCTGATATTGAAAGGCAAGTTTATAAAGTATCATTGTTATTCTTTACAATTCTAGTTGATATGAATTGGCATGCTTCTTTGTCGTATTTCTTCAAAATTTGCAATAATTGTTTAAATTTTGCAGCAAAAAAATTAAAAAAAATCCTTACACCAGTAGTGATACCTAATTTGGATTAATTGTAAACAGGAACCATTTTTATATAAGTCTTAACCATTTCCTTTTTTTTATAGAATTACTAACTTCATTATGAAAGATATATCCAACATTCCAAATTATTATTCAACCTCATCTCAATCAACTGATTTAACCAAGAAATTAACATTTGAAGAAATAAAACCTAAAAGTCATAAATTAGTAAATCAACCAATTATAAAACAATTCACAATGACAAAATTTGAAGACCCTTTGAAAGATATCCTTATTAAATCACAATGTCAAATCAATGAGTACAAGATAAAATTATTTGAAGAACAACCACCACAACCACCAATTGAAGAAGAAATCAAAGCTAAACAATCAACACCAATCAAATCGAAAAAGCAAAGTCCTTATAAAGTTCGTAAACAGAAGAATGAAAAAGAAGATAATTTGGCTTGTCATGCTGATAATATTTTAAGAATGGCCATTGATTCAACTATATTTGGATCATTAAACTCTTTCACTGAAATGTTTAGTGATGAAGAGGAAAGTATCTTGGCTACACGTAATAAAAAGGGGAAAAAGGGGTTGAAATTCGATATTAATGCTGATGAATTAAATGCTGCTATAAATGATATCTAAGTTAAAATCAGTTGTAATTGTTTTGAATCATTAATGTCAAAAGTATCATTCGAATCTAGTGTCCAATCATTAATATGCGAAATCTCAAGTGATTGAAATAATTGTCTGAAATTATCAGAGTTACAATTATTTAATAAATTTTGTAACAGCTCAGATGCTTTTGGATCACTGAAATGGAAATTGACACAAAGGTTCAAGATCTTGGAACCTATAGTTGAATAATCTTTCAAATAATTATAAATATAAAATTCAAAATCTGTTAAAGATTTTGTCTTTAAACTTATTTTGATAAATTCAAAATACATTTCAGAAGTAATTTCAAATTTCATCTTTTTCAAGTAATTGAATAAAATTATTGCACAATTTTTTTTATTCGAATTTGATAATGCTTGTAAGATAATCTCAAAACTTTCTTGATTCAAATTTTCAACAATCCTAGGGTTTATATAATGTAAAGTAGTCAATGTATGCAATTGTCCTGAAAAATTTAAAAATTTACGTTGAAAATTTAATAAACAATTTATGAAAATTGTGATTGTTAACTCTGAATATTTTTGATTTAAACAATATTGATAATGATTTTCAATAAATGTATTTAGTACTTCTAAATTCGATAATGGTATATTAGATAAACTTTTGATATATTCATTTTGTGGTTTGACTTCAATATCGTCAATTACATAGTTAAGTTGTTCAACTTTCTGATTCAGTTTGAAATTTTTAAATTTTGTATTCATAGCTTCAAAAATATCTTGTGCTTGCAATAAATCCGAATTGGAACTTTTACTTTTGTTGACAAACACTTCTATCAAATCTATTATTTTCGTCATAGAATCTTCTTGGTTCTCAATTGAATAGCAGTAACTTTCAATAATTTTAATACATAATTCATTATTTAGTGCTTGTTCTCCTTTAACTAATTTGTAGAAATAATGACTTTCAATTAAATCCAAAGTTGATTCAATATCACCATTAATTGCAAAACAGTGTAAAATTTGAAATATTAATGAATCAGTTAATGAATTGAAAACTGTTGATGAATCAGTACTTTTTAAAATCACATCATCTAAAGTTATTTTACCATCTTTGAAATTCGCCATTATAAAATTCTTGTAAATAATTTTCACTAGTTTATAATCACAATGTAGTAATGCTAAATCTAACATTTCCAACCACAATTCTTGAGTGATTTCTTTCAAACTTTGAGGTTGTAACATGATCAAGTATTTATTCAAATTATCTATATCTTCACAAACAACAAAATTGTGAAAGATCTGATTAAAAGGTAAGTTATCAATTGTCAAATCTTGATGTTTATTTAAAATATCATTCAAGTAAAAACTGATTAATTCCTTTTGACCAGTTTGAATCAAATTTTCTAAATAAATTCCATAATAAACTGGTTTTAAATCAGGTGCCATTTGAGATATTTTCAACCAAAATGAATTTAAAACTAATATATTTATAGGTTGATTATTAAATTTAAAAATCCAAATTAAAAAGAAACATAATTGATTCAATTCTTGATTCTTACATTGTTCTTTTAAAGTAAAGAATCCATTTCTAAGTAACAGATAGTTGTATTGATACCCATTATTCTCCCAATGCAATAAGAATTTTATAAATGTATAATTTAAATGTTTGGTTTTACTTAAAATTGTTGATAGTATTTTCAAATTTTGTTTCCTAGACAAACTAGAGTTAAAGCATCGTCGTATCTCTTGAATTAATAATTCATCTGGTTTATTAAGTTGTGACAATGGACTTAATGTAGATAATGAATGTTGAATATTTGTACTTTTAATTATCAAATCTAAATTTTCAAATTTATCAACTAATTTTGTAGTCTGTTGAGGCTGTAGTTTCCCATTAGATAACTTGATCAACTTCTCATTCCATTGCTTGTTTCTAATCAATACAGAATTATATCTTTTTGTCAATCTACTCGGTAGATGTTTATTAAATAATTTCATAAAAATTGTTGCAAAGTTTTTCTGATGTTGTTAAATAATCAAATGTTTTATAGAAATCTAGCAACAGCAGCACAATCAAATATTAAAAAGCTGTCATCACAATTCAATGTATTTGATAGACAAGCGAAATTAATCCATCGATCGAAATTATCAAAATTAAATCCAGAATTATCAAGAAAGAAAGATTATTTAAGAGATGAAGTTGCAATTAAAACAATTGAAAGATTAGCATTTATAACTAGACCATTTGATAAAATATTAGATTTTGGTTGTAATTCAGGAAATTTTTTAAATAATTTATGTACAACATCAAAAATACCGATTGATTTACAAAATGATGAAATTGAACATAAAATAATTAATCAATTAAATAATGATAAAGAATTAGTAAGAAATAAGATTAAACAATTATTTATGGTTGATTCTTCTAAAGAATTATTACATCGAGATGATGATTTGAAACTAGATGCTCAATTTCCAGGTGAGATTATTAAAATTGATACTGATGAAGAATTATTTAATCATGAAGCTTTACAAAATGAGAATCAATTTGATGCAGTGATATCTAATTTAAGTTTACATTGGATAAATGATTTACCCACTGTTTTAAAGAATATAAATACAATTTTAAAACCAGATGGAATGTTTATGGCCACTATATTTGGTGGTGATACATTGTATGAATTAAGAACATCATTACAATTGGCAGAATTGGAAAGAAAAGGTGGTATGTCACCAAGAGTATCCCCATTAATCCATTTGAATGATGTTGGTAATTTATTAAATAAAGCTGGATTTTCAATGTTAACAATCGATCTGGAAGATATTGTTGTTGGTGGGTTCCCTGATATTATAAGTTTATGTGATGATTTACAAATAATGGGTGAACAAAATGCTGTATTATCAAGATCAAATTATTTACCAAGAGATGTATTACTATCAGCAAATGAAATTTATAAAACTTTACATGGTGAAGTCCAATCAAATGGTGATGTATTATTACCAGCAACTTTCAACGTTATATTTATGATTGGATGGAAGAAATCATCAACACAACCACAACCATTAGCAAGAGGAACAGGTGAAGTTAATTTAAAAGATGTTTTATAAATCATATATATTTCCCGAGGATCAACATTCCTAAATTGGTATCAACAATTTTTTTTTACTTCTCACCCCACATTTCTAATTCTTGGACGGAGAGTGGAATTCATGGGCGAACCTCTCACGCGATTATTTTATCAATTTTTGGTGTGCTTGTGATTCACAATCAAACATTCAAATTTTTGATAATTTATTTCGCCTTCTTTCCCCAGTATTTTTATCTTTAAAATCATAATGGCAAGATACAAGAGTTCAACAAAACAACAGTTAGTGTTACCAACGTACAAGTTGGATTCAAACTTGGTACTTCTACCTGGTATTATTTATAATGTAACATTTTCAAGATTTAAAGCTGCTGCTTTATTATATAGATTTAAAAATTTAGTATCAAATGTTTCAATAATTAATAATTTATTAAATGAATATAATTTCAAAGATCAAGATATTGATAAGAATCCAACTGTTATTTCAAAAGATGCTGTTGAAGGTATTGATTCTTTTTTTAAATATGAAAATCAATTTAAAAATGATGATAGTACTAAAGTTACCAATGAATTTGATTGGCTTACTATTGCTATTATACCAAACTTAGATAAGATTAAAGATTTACAAGCTTTAAATTTGAATACTGATATTGTTACCGTGGTTAGAATTGTTGGTATTGTTGATGATACAACAAATATTAAATTAACTTTACAAGCTTTATCAAGAGGGGTTATCAAAGAAACTTTAGATAAAAATGAAGCTTCAATTCTTCTTGATTGGAATAATGATGTTGTTGATTTGAAAAATAAATTTTTAAATTTAAGAAATAATTATAATAAGTTATATAAATCTATTGATAGATTTATAGCTGATTATAGAAAAGCTTTAAATAATAGTAATATTAATTCAAATCAAAATCGTGGGAATTTATCATTGAATAAAGAAACAAAAGAAGATCATAATAAAAGTAGTATTATTTCACCAAAAGATCATGATTTATTAACTTTAAATCCATTAGCAAATGCATTATATTTACAATTGGCAGGATCAAAAGATTTCACAAAGGCATTTTTCAGTTTACAAAAATTATTTCTGCAATTTTCATCAGCTTCTCAAGATACAAAGATTGATAGTAAGACATTTTTAAAATTAATTGATTTAACATGTGGAATTTTACCATTCCCAAATTATGAAAAATTAAATTTATTATCACAATATAAAATTGAAGATCGTTCTATTTTAATTAATGATATGATTTTACAATTGATTGATATTTTTGAAAATTTAAAACAAAATAATTCATTTATAAATCATTGGTTTCATAATGAAGCAACAAATATTCAAAAGGCAAATGTAGTAGCTAGTCAGTTGAAGAATATTAGGGTATTATTAGAAGGAATGACTAATAAACATAGACAACAACAGCAACAACAGAATCATCAACAACAAAAGGTTAATAATCAACAATCTAGAAAGAATAATACAAAAGATAATGATGAAGAAAATCTTGAAGATGAAGATGATGAATTAAGAGCAATTACAAATTTTATTAAGAATAAATTACCAACAATCTCAACTATTTCATCAGATTCTAAAAGGTTGATTGTAAAAGATTTTAAAAGAATTAAATCTTCAGCTAATTCTCCAGGTGGAGGAGGTAATTCTGATTTCCATGTAATTAGAAATTATCTTGAAATTGTAATGGATATTCCATGGGATCAATATATTACTAAATTTAAAACTAATAAAGATATAGATTTGAAAGTTGCAAAACAACAATTGGATGATGATCATTATGGATTAGAACATGTTAAAAAGAGATTAATTCAATATTTAGTAGTTTTAAAATTATTAGGTATAAATGCTGAAAAGCAACAATTGAAAAAGAAACTGTCAACTACAAAACCTTCAAATTCATTAGTATCATCAAATAATAATAGTATAGTAATTGCAAATAATGATGAAACATTTTCAGCAAAGCAAAAAGCTGATAAAACAGTTAAACAATCAATTAATAAATTTGAAGAAGTTGATAATGAATCTATTCAAATTACAAAAAATAATAAATCACCTATTATAATGTTGGCTGGTCCACCAGGTACAGGTAAAACATCATTGGCAAAATCAATTGCACTGGCTTTAGGTAGAAGTTTTCAAAGAATATCACTTGGTGGTATTAAAGATGAATCTGAAATAAGAGGACATCGTAGAACTTATGTTGGAGCCATGCCTGGATTATTAATTCAAGCATTAAGAAAATCAAGAAGTATGAATCCAGTTATATTATTAGATGAAATTGATAAAGTTATTGGTGGTAATTCTGGTGGTAATAAATTTAATGGTGATCCATCAGCTGCATTATTGGAAGTATTAGATCCAGAACAAAATTCTACATTTATTGATCATTATATTGGATTTCCAGTTGATTTATCACAAGTTATTTTCATATGTACTGCAAATGAACCACATAATATGACAAGACCTTTATTAGATAGATTAGAAATGATTCAAGTTGGAGCTTATGATTATAATGAAAAATTAATCATTGGTAAAAAATATTTATTACCAAGACAAATTAAAAGAAATGGATTTCCAATTGATGATGATGATTTTAAAAAATTTATAAATATTAATAATTCAACAATGAAAAAAATTATATTAGATTATACAAGAGAAGCAGGAGTTCGAAATTTTGAAAGAAAATTAGGTACAATATGTAGATTTAAAGCTGTTGAATATTGTGAATATTTAAGTAATTCAAATTCAACTTATAATCCAATAATTGATGAAAATGATTTATCATTATATCTTGGAGTACCATATTCAAATGGAGATTTTACATCTGCAGAAACAACAACAATTGGTAATTCAAGAGTTGGAGTAGTTAATGGATTATCATATAATTCAGAAGGTTCAGGTTCAGTATTAGTATTTGAAAGTATTGGATTTGATCGTAGAATAGGTAAAGATAAAGATCAAAATATTGGAACAAATGCAACTTTAAATATGACAGGTAGATTAGGTGAAGTATTAATGGAAAGTGGTAAAATTGGATTAATCTTTATAAAATCAATGATTTATAAAAAATTATTTAAACAAAATTTTAATGAATTTTTAGATAGATTTAATAATTTAGATATCCACATGCATGTACCAATGGGTTCAATACCTAAAGATGGTCCAAGTGCAGGTGTAACAATGTCATTATCATTTTTATCAGTTATTTTAGATAAACCAGTTCCATCTGATATAGCAATGACTGGTGAAATCACATTGAGAGGATTTGTATTACCTATTGGTGGTGTTAAAGAGAAATTATTAGGTGCACATTTAAATTCTGGAATTAAAAGAATGATTGTACCAAGAGAAAATAGAAAAGATTTAATTGAAGAATATACTAAAAGTATTGAAGAAGAAGGTTCATCATTAAATCTTAATTTTATTAATGAGTTACTTAAAGATAATGAAGAAAATGATTTTAAAATGAATCAAGTTGAAGAATTTTATATCAAAAAGTATGGAATTAGTTTATTTTATGCAAGAGAATTTTATGACGTTATTAAAATTGTTTGGGAAAATGAAGATGATATTTTAAATAAAAATATTGATGAAAATAGACATGTAATGGAATATCATATTTAATGTACGTTTATTTTTGAATTGAACTGAAAATCTCTAACAAACCATGAATTTTTAAACTCTATGATTATTACAAATATACAGGGCCAATTTTAACAATGTTGAAAGTAGGTACACTAACAGCTGTGGATGATGAATCAATAGTTTCATCAGCAGTAAACCTTTCTTACCAACCAATTGTCAAAACATTTCTAACAATTGAGCTGTAATTTGGACATTTAAATTGAAAAAACTATGTAGTTAAAGTTGCAATACAACATTCAAGTTTTCCTGTGAAATTTTTCAATTTGTTTGATAATCACAATCAATGGTGTAAGTTACCCCATGGCTGTTGAATTCGAGGGCTTTTCAGTTTTTAGAAACAGTTGAGTCAGTACTTTGGAGTTCACAAACTTCAGAAACCCAACCATTCTATACTATTGGAATCAATGATTAAACAGATCATATTTACAGATGCTTCAACAAAATGTGTAGAATTTAACTGATCTTGAGCCAAAGTACTTGTTTGATCAACTCAATGATTGATACTTTCGTATTTCCTTTGACTTGTAATTGACATTTGACAATTGAATCTCAAAGTTTTACCAGAAGTGAAAATAGATGGAAAATCAGTTCATGAGTGGTTTGAGAAAATTGACCTTTTTTGCACCCAATTTACACAATTGAAAATATTCTACATGATCAAGTTTAATTATAAACTATTATATATTTAGTTTTAATTTTTCTTCTTTTTAAATGATGAATTTGAATTTGAATCTGAATTAAATCCTCTTTTCTTACCTTGTTTTTGAAAATAATCTTTCTTACGTTCTTTTTCTTTTTCTTTCCTCATTTCTTCAGTTTTAGCAATCTTTTTCAAACGATCTTTAAATTTTTCATCCTTTTTAGTCTTTCGTTTTAAATCTTTTTCATTACTTATAGTTTGTAATTTTTGAATTAAATCACGTTTCTTTTTTTCATCACCTCCAAGTACAACAGCACGTTTATTCATATAAGTTGATTTCTTTTGTGGTTTCATTGTTGAAATTTGAGATTTATAAGGTAAATCAGATTTAATTGATTTTGGAACTCTTAACGGATTAAATCTACGTTCAACACGTTCAATTTTTTTATAACTTGAATCTTGATTTATTGGAGTTTGAATTTGAGAATCAGAACGTACTTGACCAGTTAATCTCATACCTTTCCATTCATTATGATTACCCAATAATAATGATGTAACTGGATTATAAAATTTTTTAACTTTAACAGGATACCAAGTTTTTAAAAATATAATATCTGACATTAAAATTTTATCTTCAAATGTTGCACGATAATAACCTTCTGGTTTAGATAATGCACGTTTAATTTCTCCTCTAATACCTGAAACTGTACGAACTTGTGCACCTTCAAATTTTGCAACTTCTAATGAATTTGTAAACATATCCTTTATAAATGCAGTATTTCTGAATATTTTATATGGATATCCCACTAATTTTAATTTTTTAACTATTTCAACAGATGAATTTATATCTTCAATTACACCAGTTGCAGATACTCTAAAAGCACCAGTTGTTGATTTATTATCAACAATATTAAAACCTACAAAAGTTGTATTTGGTGCAACTAATGGTCCATAAAATGATGCAAAACAATATGCATGTTCAGGAGTATATTTCAACATTCTATTTCTTGTTCTTGAATCTGATGTTGTATATATTGGTAATGTTTGAAATCTTCTCCAACCTAATGAAAGAATTAATGGATCTTGAGTTTTTAAAATTTTTTTATGCCAACGATGTCTTCTAATTCTTGCATTCATTATACCAAATCTTAATTCAGTTGGTAATAAACCTCCAAGAATTAATGGGAATTTTGGATCAAAATTTTCAATAAATTCATATGGTAAATTATTGAATACAATTTTAACATATGATCCAGCTTTAAACCCTTCAATTTTGATACGTTGTTCTTGTGTCATTTCATCATATTGTTGTTTATTGATTTCTAATTGTTTTGCCATTTTATTCTTTTGGAAATCATACCATGTTTCAGCTTCTGTATCACCTTCAGGATCTTCAACACCAAATTCACGATCTTCTTCATCTTCAAATTGCATTTTTAATTTAGCCTTTTTAGCAGCATTGAGTTTACGTTGTTCTTCAGTTGAAAGATCATCAATATCATTATCATTATTATCATTATTATCATTATTTTCTTCTTTATCAAAATCAGTGAAATCATTCTTTTCAGTTGTTTCTTCTTCTTGTTCATCTTCATTTTCTAGATCTTCAAAATCTCCATAAACTTCTTCATCTTCCTCTTCATTGTCATTTTCTTTTGTTTCAACTTCATCTAATTTTGGAGCTGTTAATAATCTTTTCTTTAATATTTGATAACCATCTTCATATTCTTCATCGGAATTATCAATTTGAAATCTTTCTTTCAATACTTCAAGTGGTGGGAACGTTGGTTTTATACAATCATTTTGTTCAACTTGTTTAATTTCTTTCTTTTTGAAAAATTCTTCATCATTTTGTTCAATATCTTCTTCCTCCTCTTCCTCTTCTTCTTCACCTTTCCATCTTTTCAAAACATCTGAAGGTTCAATATTTGACAAATATAATAACTTATTAATATCCCATTTTCTTCGTATTGATCCTTTTAATTTTTGAGCTGTTTTAAATCCTGAATCTTCTTCATCTGATGATAATGCTGAATCTTCAACATATTCCAATTCATCATTTTTATATTGTTCACCAAAATCAAGTTCAACTAATTTCGGTTCACCTTCTATTTCATCTTCATTATCAGATTCTAAATCATCAAATTCATCATCTTCATTAATTGATTTTCCATAAACTTTTGCTTTTCTTAATGATGTTCTACCTGTATTCACTATAGTTTCTTCATCATCAGATAACAATCCATTTTCTTCATCATCCTCCTCTTCTTCATCAATTTCATTTAATGCATTTGAATTTGAAAATAATTGTAATCCTGGACCTTCTTCAAATCTTTCCTTCATAGTTTTTGAAACATCTTGTAAATCAATAACATATTTTTCACCTTCACCTTTTTCATTTGATTGATTAAAACTATTACCTGTATCAATATATACAGCATCTTTATCAACTAATACACCTCCAACATCAGACATTGGTGCATATATGATCTTTTGTTTATCTTCTAATCTTTTCCTCCTTCTTGTTGTAGTTTTAGCAACTGATTCCCCATTTTCAATTGCTTGTTTAATCTTTTCCCTTTCTATATCTTCTAATTTTTGTTCAAAATATGGTGTTGGACATGGATCAGGTAATTTTTCAACCAGATTTATTTGATAATCACCTACACCAGCTATATGAACCATTGCATTTGTTGATGATAATGGTGTACCATGTAAATAACCATATATTGCAATTTTACGATCACATTTAAAATTTTTTTGAATTAATTCTGGATGAGTTAAATCTGTTATTCTATCAGCTAATAAATAAGGATGTTCATTTCTCCATTTTAAAGGTCTAAATTTCATAACTGATATAAAACGACTAAGATTTAAAATTTCACGATCTGGATATCTACCATTTATAACACCTGAAAGGTAAAATAATTTTGCACCTTGATAAACTTCAGTCCAAAATCTATGTTTTAATCTTTTCTTTGATATTCTTAATGTAGATTGTGATTTAAATAAATCTAAATGTGTTGCACATCCTAATACTCTTGGCATACCATGATGTTGAGCTATATTTAAAAATTCCATTGTTTCCATTTCTAATCCATAATTCCCATCAATTAATAATAAAACTAAATCTGCTATTTTGGCAATATCAATCATTGAATTTAAATCATTACCAACTTCAATAAATGTTAATCTTCTTCTTTTCCCACTAACAACTGTAATTGGTCCATTTATATCATTTAATGTTGTTTTAGCTAATCTTCTAATTAATGATTTTATCAATGTTGTTTTCCCAGTACCAGGTGGTCCTACTACTGCAATTATAACTGGTGGTGGATCATCATCTGGTGTTCGATCCATCATTGGAACATGCAACTTCTTTTCATTTACATCATGACTACGTCTTGCCATTTTCTCCAATTTCCCTGGTGCTGAAACAGCAAATGCCTTTTTGTTTTGACCATTCTGATGTAACTTCTTTTTATTCCCAGGCTTTCTTTCAGCCTTTCTATGAACTTTATTTGATTGTTGTTCCATACTAGACCTGATAATAATATTTTTTTTTTTATTTATTTTTCACTTCATCTCATCTAGATGTTTGATTATGTAAGCATCAGCAGCATTTCAAAAAGTGGTTGCAAAATATAAAAAAAAATGACATGAAAGTTATCATTTGGTTTTTATTAAATACATGTAGTTGTACATGGTTCTTCAATCTGTTTAAAGTATGTGATCCGGGTAATAGCAATATCTTACCATTTACAGGGTTTAAAATTACAAGACAATATAAAATTCTGGGTTATAAATCACCAGTTTCAATGCATTTTATTACAATTTCTCATTGTAATCATGGTAAAGTCGATTATCAAAAAGTATTACGTACCGATTCTTCAAGTGTTATAAATTGGGATAAACCATTTTGTATGTTGAAACCAAAACTTGGTGAAATGGTACCACAACGAAATAAAGAAATTGAAACATTTGATAATTCAGATGATGAATTTATTGGTATATTTGGAATTGTAATGTTAAAAGGTAAAAAACTTGAACGATTATTAAGAAAAAAAATTGATATTAACCTTGAGAAATTAACAAATGGGAAATGGATTGAATATACTGGTAAAAATAAACAATTAAATTATGAAAATTATAAAATTGGTCAACAAGGTAAAACTCCATTAGAATCATTACAATTTGAATCAAAAAATCTAATATGTTATAAAATGGCAAGAAGAAAGAAATATGCAAAAAGAAAGATATCATTTTATATTCCACAAACATTTGTTGGTGGATTATTTGAATGCTTCTTACCATTGGAAGTTAAACAACAAATTTTACAAGATTTTATAAAATCAAATGATTTAATTATTCAACAATTTGAATTTACTTGTGATCCACAATTATCAAGACCAATTTCACCTTTAATAGCTGAAGATTCAACATTACAATGGTTTGAAAATAAATTATTAAATTTTTTAAATCCGGGAATTATACAAACTATTCCTTATTTATCAACTTCAACACCATTAGATTTAAGATTTTCTTTGAGTGAAACTCCAGATATGTTCAAAGATACTTGGGCTACAAAGATTGAAATTAATGAAAATTATAATTATAATGAAGCTGATTTACACATTATATCAAAGGCAACTACATATCTGGCTAATTTATTAAATAAAATCATTTCACCAATTGATTTTAATAATTTAATTAAAAATTATAATAGTGCAAATAAAAATGAAGATCCAAAATTGGAAGAAATAATGATTAATCAAGAGAATATAACAATTCAAGAGAGATTTAATTTATTTTCAGGATTAACAAATCAAACAATCTTTAGTAAAGTGTTAACCAAAATAGAAGATGCTTGGAATGATCTACAAGAATAGAATTTTTGCATTAAATATATGTAATGAAGTAAAAATGTGATATTTTCTATTTGGTTGATTAGCATGAGGATAACTTAAACAATCTGTTTAGTTATAAAAGAGGAAGCTAAATCTTTACTTCACTTTACTTTCTCAGAGTTTTACTTACACTTATAGTTCGAAATTTAAACGTTTATTTCTATAATACAAATGTTCATCATTTTCTATTTAACCTATTTCCCAATTTTTTAATTTACTAAATAAAATCCTTTGTATTTGTTGGATTATTATTTGAAACCGAACTATAAGAGCTTGGAGCTCGCCTATGATTATTTGAATCTTGTAAATAATTTATATTATCAATATCATTTAATTTATCATAATTTTCATTTTCTTCATCATCATCAACTAAAGTATCACTCATTCTAGTTACATTTTTAGTTTCATTTGATTTTTTTGATTTCTTTCTTGATAATTTACGTTGAATTTTTGATTTCCAATTTGATTTTTGATTTTCATATAAACTTGATGAAGAAGTTGTTGTTTTAAAAATTTCATCAGTTGGTTTTAAATTTTCATGTAATGATAATTTTTTTTCATCATTGCTACTACTACTAGCACCATTTTGATCTAAATCATTTAATTTATACATTTGATTTTCCCAATCTTGTGAATGATCTTGTGCTGCAATACCCAATGCATCCAATTCACCAGATTGACTATATTCTTTTGCAATATAATCTTTTTCTTTTAATGATGATTTTCTTTGGAATGAAAATCGATCATCTCTTGCAGGTTGGAATCTTGCATCTGGATTTTTTGAAATAACTGATAATAAAATAAATACAATTATTAAAATTAATAAAATTAATGAGAAAGCTGCATTTAAAATGAAAAATACCCAACCCATTATACTTGCAACTTGAGCTGGTTGACCAAATAAATCTGAATAAAATAAAAATAAAAATGAATTTATTGTTGTAACAATTGACATCATATAATTTATAATATTTGTTGGTTTATTTAAATAAGGTGCTTGCCAAAATAAAAAAATTGTATAAACCAAATCAGCAATGAAAACAGGTAATACTGAAACTTTACCTGCTGTTTGACAAAATGCAATGAATATAGCTTTAAAAACATTATAACCCATTACAACAGGTCCAAACCAATATTTATTTGCATGAAACATTGTATAACAAAAACCATATTTATCTAATATTTTATTATCACCGTATAATAATGCAGCTGGATTATTAAATTTATTATATGAAAGTTTCCCAATTTTTAAAACTTTATAATAACACCAACCTAAAGTACAAATTAACAAAAGTATAAATAATACAGCAATTACAATTACAGCAGGTGAATCATTTTGAGTAAATTCCCATAATGAGAATATAATTAATTGAGTTGAACCAATATAAATATATCTTAATATTGAACCTTTTAAAATATTATTAAAATCTCCTCTAATTGAAAATTTTGAAAAAATGTGGGCTTTTTTCGATCTTGCTAATAAAGTCATTAATGATTTTAATAAAACTAATGCAACAATCAATAGATATCCAATCAAGACAAACCATGTAAAACCTGTTGCTACTATAGATGTTGGTTCAATTTTAGAATTATAACCAATTCTTTTAATACCTCTAAGAACAATTAAATTTGAATTTGAATGTAAACTATAACTAATTGAACGTTTAGTTAATCCTTCAACATAATCTAATGATCTTTTCAATCTTTGAACCAAAATTTGTTTAGTTACACCAATGAAATAAGTTGTTGGAGTACCACCAGTTGATTGGATATACCATCTAAAAATTTTTTGCATAAATTTAATTTCAATTAAACCCATTGACCAAGCTAAATTTTCACTCCAAGCACTTGAAATTGGTGGAACTCTTTCAACAGCTTGCATTGAAACAATAACAACACTTTGAAAATATAAAAATAATGAAACTGAATTTGCAGCAATATGAGATGCAGCATTTGAATTACCAAATGTTGATAACATGGCAGCGATTAATAAACCTAATCCAGCAATGACTGCGGTTGCCCATTTAACACCAGTTTGACTAATAGTTTTACCATTTGAAAAACCAGATTGAATACAACTTAATTGTTCACCAGTTGAACGGTTTTTAATAATAACCTTTGCAACAGCATCAATATCAGGAACTTGATAAGCTATACCAGGAATCATTTTAACATATTCTTCACCAATATATTCAACAGAATCAACTTGCATTGAACCAGGATACATTGGACAAAATTGTTTCCAACCAATATTACAAACATCAATATCTTTTTCAATAATTAAAAATCCATAAGCATAAACTTGTACATGAGCAGTAATATAAGCTGAAATCTCGGTAGTTAAATCTAAAGAATATCTTAAAGATCTATCATCTGGATTAAAAGTAACATTAAAATGATTTGGAGTAATTTGTGAATTTTGCATACATGTAACTAATGAAGTAGCTGATAATTTTCTTTTACCAAATGAAGGTGTTATAAAACAAAGTAATGCTAATAAATGTAGCAATACCAACATGATTTAAGGTTGAAAGATATGTGGAATAATAATAATAATAATATGGTGATGATGATGGTGGTGATAAAACAAGAAAAAAAAATCGGCAATTAACTTATGATTTGATTTGATTTGAGTAAAAGTGAGTGAGTGAGTGAGTGAAGTGAAGGTTGCAATAAAACTAACGAATGGATGTGTAAAATCAACTACTCTTCAATTAAATCAATGAAATAATAATAATAATTACTGGTGAATTATAATAATAATATGATGATGATGATGAAAGTTAAATTAAGTAAGGAAAGAAAGAAAGAAAGAAAGAAAAGAAGGAAAGGAAAAATTAAAAAATAAAAAAATAAAAAAAAAAATAGAAGAAAAAAAAAAAATAAAAAAAATAAAAAAAAAAAATAAAAATTTTGATCCGATAAAAATTTCTTCTCTCTTTCTCTGTCATAGTTTAAACAAGAACAAGATCAAGAAGATCAAGAAGATTAAGAAAAAGAAGAAGTCTGTCAAATACAATACTTGGTATTTTGATTGCTTAGATCTTTCCAAGTGATGATTTCTTCTCATACAAAAGTTGAAATCATATGTAAGAGTATATGAATATATATATCTATTTTTAACGAGGAGAAGTAAGAGAGACGAGGAGGAGGAGGAAGGCAGTGAGTCCTACAATGCATTATTTCCAAATATAAATAATAATAATAAAACAATAATTCTCTCTCTTCCACCCTTGAGACGATGCTACCAGTTTCAGATCTTTTACATGCATATGGGGTCATAATTAAGATATTATTTCGACTAATTTATAACTATGATGATGATTGTATTTCTATTTAACAAGAAATACAATACATTATTCACATGGATCAGATAGTTAGTATTTGGTATCATCTTCTCGGTTTATAAATTATCAAATGACGTAAATTATTTAAGTTAAAAATAGCATTGTTCTATTATTAATTTTTGACTTTGGTAAACAAAAACAAAAACAAAATGAAATAGTTGTAGAGAAAAACAAAACAGTTTAAAAAATTATTTAATTATAAAGTGTTGATTTCTCCAACTTTAAGTCACAATATAAGATAGAATAAGATGGTTTAATTCTTTTAATTTTGTATCTCAAAACCGTTTGAATGTTTGTATACTTAATATTATTGTTTTGATTAATTTCTGGCGCGCGTGTTAATTTTGTGGTATTAGTGGTGGTAATTTTTTAGTACGAGAATAAGTATAGACACGTCAAATTTTTCTTTTTTGCAATTATTGCAAAACTTTAATTATTCATACTTTCAAAACAATTAAGAGACTTTATAACTTATTAATGTTGTTGAATCGATAGTCTATCACCATGTCAACAACAATAATACTTATATTCACAGTAATTTTCAGTCAAATCAATGACAAGTTCCTTATAATTTGACAATTATACTTTAAAACTTGAATTAAATATACTATTATTCTTGTCATTATAAGTTAATTTATACTTGTTGATTGATAAAATGGTTGTTGCATTTCAATTTTTGCAGCCATCTCCATTATAATCCATAGTAAATAACATTCAAGTATAGTGTGATCATATAATTTAACCTGGCTGTTGTTTGATGTAAATTATACGACACAGACATCCGAACATCAATACTTTAATTCGATTATAGCAAAAAAAATATGTGGATTACATAAGCTGAAACAAAAATTATCATCGCTTTTTTTTACTATTTATTTTTATTATAGCAATTTTCAAAATTAATATACTTGAAACAATAATATATCATCAACTAACTACCAAACTATTACCCCATTTCATTCTTTTGACTACACTCACTGTTATCCCATATTCTTTGTTTTTATAATTATAATCATCATCTATTATATATACCTATGACTACTACTACATATGTTAAAGATGTTAGTGATATACCTAATTTAAAACCACCAAGAGAAACATTTGTTGATGATCCAACATGTTTAGAAGAAATTGAATTTGATGATTTGAAATTTGATCTTGAAAATAAATTAAAAGATTTTAATAATTTACATATTTTACATGTAATTTATATTTTTAATAAAATGTGTAAAATGTTGATTAAATTACAAGAAAATCAACCATTATTTCAACAATTTAGACAACAACAATTGAAGAAATTAGATATTGAAATTGATTTGAACCAAGAAATTACCCAACAACAAGATCAACAACAAAACAAAGATGAAACTACCCCACCTTTGGATCAGCCATTAAAATTAACGAAATTAGAAGATGCAAGTTTTGAGAATATCAATGAATCAAAAGAAAATGTTGATCAAAACATAGACACTTCATCATATATACCGATTGAAACATTAATTAAAACAACAGACTTAGAACCTATTTCACAAATTAATATAAAATCACAAAAATTAAAAAATGAAATTTATTTATTATCAACAAAGCAAAGACAAAAGCAATGTCAAGTTATAAATAAAAATTTTAATCTTATAAAAATACCTTCATTAGATATATCCCAATTTTTAATTAGAATCAAAACTTATTCACCAAATATTTCAATAATATCTTATTTACAATCTATTTACTTAATTTTTAAAATATCAATATTATCAAATTCAATTACATTAACATTAAATAATATTTATCGAATCATTATTGGTAGTTTAAGATGTTGTATTAAATTATTTGATGATATTTATCAAAAACAAAAAAATTTTTGTAATGTTGTTGGTACAAGTTTACGAGAATTATTTAAAATTGAAATGAATTTTTTATATTTAATTAATTTTAATTTATTCTTTTATATAAATAATGATTCAATTATAAATCATTTTTTATATAATCAATTTAATGATTTATGTGATTTTATGAATATTAATTTTAACGAATTTTATGAAAATGAAATAAAAAAATAGATTTATATAGTTGAATATAAATCAATAATAAGATCATTTTAATAGTTATTACGATGTCATCCATTGCAAAATTGAAAATAGTATGAAGATTGGGTGCAAAAAAATAAATTTCTTGTTGCTAAATTTTTTTTGTGTCTGTGCATCACAAGTTATTCTTCAGAAATTCATACTAAAAGCATTCAAACTTCAACAACCTTGGTTATTATTCTTATTCTTATATCATATTCTGAATTCTTAGTTATCATCTTTGTTTCTGGACTGTTCTGATGGATTCAATTATATATTTCAGAGTATAGAGATTTAATTCATATATTCACATATTTGCCACCAGTTTTGCACAAACATAATTTAATTCAATTAAACATACTTATGGGTGTTTATAACTAATGGTAATTACATTATAACATAGTTGAGATTCAAGATAAGTGATTAAATTTTGGGTTTTTTATCAAAATTATTTAATTCCACATTTTTTGTTGAAGCAATCAATAAGCCAATTGAAAATGTAGTTCTTTTATTGATTGTTTAACTTGTAGTTTTACCTTGTAGCTTTAATCAGCTTAGATTTTATTTTACTATTGAAGTTTGGATGCATGGATTTACTGACTAAGAAATTTGTGATTTCCAAAATACGGCGAAGCTATGTCAAAATTTTTTAAAAATCTTATTCAGAACCCATAGTTAATTTTTGAAACATATTCAAAACTAACTTTTTAAGGTATAGATAATGAAAACAAATCTGTGTAATGTATTCAAGCTACGCAAAAACAGCCAGGGAGTTGATTTGAGAGTTTTAATCGATAAGATGAAACATAAAAGCCAATATTTCTTTTTTAAAGTAGAAAATTGCAATAGCTTACCCAATTATCAAAATATGGATTAAAGTTGAATATTTCAACAGAGTTAGAAGGTATTTTAGCTTTTTAAACTGCTTCAGTTAGTCCGCAAGTTAGACCCTGCTTATTTGTTTGACCAACTAATTTTTGATTTTACTATCGAATACATAATTTCTACTCATTATCGATTCTATTACTAAATTCACTTTTAATTCATAATTTATCAACATGTTAAAGTGACAATCTTTAGTTGTTTCAATATAAAATGACTTTTATGTTGTCAAGACGATTCAAAATTACCAATTAAGCGAGAGGCCAACAAATTTAGACGATATTTAAAAGTGGAGAGACAATAATAAACATAAATACACATTGAAATGTATTTAAATCTCACAATTTCATCCAATTATGAAATTATAAATGAGTTCACATATTAAAATACATTATTGCATTATTTGTAAAACACCATTTTTCTCAAAATACGATGCTTTAAACCATTTAGTCAATGTCCATCAAGATATCAATTGGGATACAAACAACTTAATGAATTATATCATATAAATAGTTAATATATTAAATTTGTTGATAATCCCAAAATTTTGTAGGGTATATATTCGTGGTAGCAAAATGATAATATTTTTTTTTAATACCTTTGTCTCATCTCATTACCATGGCTAGAAAGAAATCGGCTGCTAAAAAAGCTAGAGAAGAAGCTGCTAAATTGCAACAAAATATACCAGTAGTACCCAAGGATGAAATAGAATTGAAACATGAACATGATATTCCTAAAGATGAAGTTGAATTAAAACTTCAACATGATCATGCCATTCCAAAAGATGAAATTGAATTAAAACATCAACATGATAAAATAAATGATGAAAGGAAACAGTTAATAGATGAATCAGAAAGTTCATCTTCTGAAGATGAAGATGAGTATGGTGATTTGATTACTGAAGAAGTCGACCAAGGGATACAAAAAGTTTTACAAACAATTAAAACAGATCCAAAGAAATTATTAGATCCAAGTTTAAAATTCTTCAGTGATCCAGAACAAGTTGAGCCAAATTTGAAAAAGGATAAACCATTATATTTAAAAGATTATCATAGACAGAATTTATTGGATGGGTCATATAAAGAATTTGATGAATCTGAAACTGTTGATGGACAAAAATCATTTGCAAGTGAACAAAAAGAAGAAAAAGATAAATTATTACAAGATATAAAAAATGCATTCAATGACGATGATGATGATGAAGATGATGAAGATGATGGATTTATGAAAAAGAAAAAAGATGAAGATACTAAAGAAGTTGAATCTTCAAATTTACCAAATCCATTAAAAGATGAACAAGGGTTTTTATCAGCATTTTTAGATCAAAAAGCTTGGATACCGAAAGAAGGTGACAAAGTTATAAATCTAGATAGAATAGATAATAATGATGAAGAAGAATTTGATGATGCAGTTGAGAAATTTGAACATGCATATAATTTTAGATATGAAGATCCAAATTCTGCTGAAATTGTTTCATATGCAAGAAATCAAGCTACATTAAGAAGATCAAATACAAATTCAAGGAAAAGACAAAGAGATAAAAAGAATGAATCCAAGAGACAAGAAGAAGAAATTAAACAAGATTTATTAAAGAAGAAAAAAACTAGTAAATTAAATGTTATATTGGATAATTTATCCAAGATAAAAGAAGCAGTTGGTAATGAAGTTAGTGATGAAACTATTCAAAAAGTTTTTGAAGATGCATTATTAAAAGATGATTTTGATGATGCTGATTGGGATAATAAAATGTCTGAAATATTTAATGAACAATATTACGAGGCTGAACCAGAAAAACCAACCTGGGATGATGATGAAGATATAGAAGTTCAAAACGATGAAGAAGAAGAAATTCAAGAAGAAATTGAAGAAGAGCCACTATTGAAGAAGTCAAAGAAGGATAAATTAAAAGAAAAGAAAGCAGCTAAAAAGGAAAAACAATCATTGAAAGAAAAAGCTCAACAAATCATAGAAGCAAACACATTAAAATTAATGGATGAAGTTGAAGAAGAACGAGGTAGAAATAAACAACAAGAAGATGTTAAATTCAAATATCGTGAAGTATCACCAGAAACTTTTGGTTTAACAACAAGAGATATTTTATTAGCCGATGATAAACAATTAAATAATTTCATTGGTATTAAGAAATTTGCACCTTACCGACCAAAAGAATTAAGAATGAAAGATAAAAGAAAATATACAAAAAAGAGACATTTACAAGATTGGAAGAAGGAAACATTTAGAAATATACATCAACCAGATGATATCAAAGATGGTGAGATATGGATACCCAAATGATAAATGAATATTGAATATCATCAAATGAAGAAGATGAATATCTAAAAATTGTATAAATAAGTTAAATATTTAAAAATCACGGGTTTGTATTTTTCATCTAATTCCGAGCATTATTTTTTTTTCTTCTTTCTTTTCCCTCTCTTAACGTTTTAACAATCAAATCAATTGATCAAATCAGATAAATATGGAATCTAATATAATAGAAGAATTGTCTTCACCATCAGCCACCCCTCCACCATTGAGTCATACCAATGTTGAACAACTGGAGAATTCAAAGCCAAAACAGAAAAGACAACGTAGAAGTTATTCATGTGGACCATGTAAATTATTAAAAATTAAATGTGATTTACAAATCCCTTGTACATCATGTAGGAAATTTAAAAGAATAGAACGTTGTTTATTACAACCTCCACAACCTCCATCAAAGGAAGAACAACTGAAGATTCAAGAACGGAAGAAACGTACTTTACATAAAAAGAGTAGTAAATATTCAAATGATTTTATTCAAACTTATAATAATAATTCGGAATCAATACCTTCATTAGTATCATGTCTTGGTGAAACATCAAAGAATTTACAATTATCCGAAAATATCACATCACAATCTCAAAAGCATGCTGTTATAAATTTAAAACATAATGATAATGAATACGTGAATCCAAATATTGATATGAAAACAGTTAATGATAATCCAATTGATATTATAACTTATCCTACAAATGAACGTAATTTAAATTTCAATTTTGCAATGAATGATAAAAAGGAAGAAAATTTAATTGAAAAATTATTGGATATAGATTCAAAAAAACAAGTTGAATTATCAATGGTTGATATTAAAAGAATTAAAAGATTACTACCCAATAGTTTTGATACTTATTTAAAAATGTTTCAACTTTACATTAAAACAGTCAATTACATTTTCTTAGATTTACAAGATTATCAAGAAATGAAGATTCAATCTAAATTAGTTTATGATAAATTATTAAATGTTGATGATGAAAATTCAAAAAATTTAACTCAAAATGTTATATTCAGTGTGATTGAAATTCGTCATTTATCACTATTCTTTCTAATTTTATCAAATGGATTTTTATTTGATGATTCAGATAATTCAAATTATTTATTCGAAAAAAATTTCATGTATAAACCAAAGAATGAAATTATTGAAGATTGGTTGAAAACATCTAAAATATTAAGATTAAAAGTATTACTGTATGATAATATAACTGATTTAATCTATTTAATGGATTGGTATTTTATACTTAAAAATTATTATACATATCAATGTATGTTGATTGAAAGTTATCTTGAATTTAATAATTTATTAAACTACATGGTTTTAAATAATGATTTTATATTTATGATTGAAGATACAGAGAATGAATTACAAAAAGATATTGATAAATTAACATATCCAACATGTAAAGAATTTAAAATCTTAGCAAAATATTGGATTCAAATTAGATTAGTTGAAGTTGAACATACATTTTTCCAATGTCGAGGGTCATTATTAGTTTCAAATCAATTAAAAAATTCTTTAGTTCCTCATGAAAAATTATTAACTTCATTATATGGTAAGAATGGTTCACAATTATCATGTTCATTAACTAGATTTTCAATACAAATTTGGGGGATATATTATAAACGATCAAAATATTCAACATCTTTAAAAATTATTATACAAAATTATCTTAAATTATATTCAAATGTTTATCAAATATTAACTAATGATTTAACTAATTTACAAAAACAAATTTCACAAACTTATAACATCACAATGAAAGATATTGAATTATTATTAATGAATCAACAAGTATTATTATTATTTATTCGTTGGTTATCATTTATTAGAATTGAATCTAATTATTTCCCAAGTTTAAGATATACAACATATTTTACAACTATGCTTAATTTATTTAATCATTTTAATGTATTGGATGATTTACCAAATATGGATATTTTTACAATTGTAATGACAAATTATTCAAGTCATTATTTAAAACCTTTTTATCATTGTTTAATTTATCAAGGATTATTTTTAATATTATTTAAAAATGTTTTATCATCATCTATTGGAGATTTTAAATTAGACTTACCAAAATTATATTCAATTGTTTATACACAATTTAAGAAAACTTCAATTAAATTATTAAATAATCAATCAATTTTTATAAAATTTAAATCAGTTAAAGCATTTAATGTAACTATTGATATTATAGTTAGTTTGATGAATTTATTTGAAGATCCAAATTTCAAATATAATGAAAATTTATCTTCGTTGTTATTAAATATGAAATCAAAGATTAATAATGAAACATGGGATTTTTTAATCAATAGATTCTTTGGATCAAAGGATAATTTTTGTAGGTATTTGGAAAAAGTTGATGATTTTTTTAAATACTTAATGACAAATCCAAATGAAAAAAATATACCTATAACAAGTAAAATCAATTTAAATGATCATTTGATTAATTTTTGTATTGGGAAATTTGCAGGTTGGAATTTTGACGAAAATGTAGTTAATGATTATGTGAAATTTTGTGTAGAACCCCACATCGATCAATGAAATATATATAATGAGAATGAAATGAACATCACTAAATCTTGGTATATAGTTTGATACAGGAATGATTCAAATGTGAATATATACTATTTGAGGCCGTTGTGGTATAAACTGTCTCGTTTGGCTAGGGCAAAAATATAAAAAAATAAAGCTCCAATGCGGGGAGTCGAACCCCGGTCTGCTCGGTGAAAGCGAACCGTGATAGCCGTTACACTACATCGGATATTTCTTAAAATTGTTGTTGTTTTCAAAATTCTCATTCTAATATATACACGCACGTGATGTAGTTTTTAACTTCAATTTTGAAAGGTAATCTGACATAAATTTTAAATTATTAAAATTGAATATAGTTTTTAAAGCTTTGAATTATACTCTGGATGTTTGGAAACTCTTGATTTACAATTTATTCTACCTGAATTGTGTGAAATTTTAAAACGCTACCATTGATTGTTGATTTTCAACATTTTACAAGCTTATAACCTTGAAACTTTTGATTTTTCAATTGAAATCGGTTATTTCATTATTTATTAATGTTTTAAATTGTTTAAGATTTAATTTTGAATTTGATTTCAGTGCCATAATGAGGTTAATCAGTATTGTTGAAATTTGGCTTTTTTTTTCTTTTATACGTATATATTCAGGAAACATCTATATAGGGGCTATACAGTAAACTTCCCTGAAGTTAGCATTGAAGCGACTTAGTTGATTTTTAACCTTTACTTGTGCTTGTGAGTCTGAAACCCTTTTGACCCATTGACGTCGGGCACACGGGTCCTAAAACAAAGTCGATTTGGCTGCAAAATTTTGCTTTTCAATGTTTTAACACAAAATCCAAGTTAACTAGCATCATGTGAACGGATTCTTTGATAGTATTCTTTTGTTTGTAACACTAAGTCTTTCAAGCGTGCCTTTAACACTATAGATAGCTATTTTTAATTCTAAAAATGTAATACGTTATGACATTCAATCTTTGATTTTCCAAATTTTTAATCTTTTTTTTTTCACTTTTTACTATGTAAATTTTACTAACAAATCTGAATTTTCTCATAGTTAAGATTTCAATTTTACTAACAAATTTTCTCTTGTTCTCACTCACTAAATTCTTATTCACTTTTAAATTTGTATATACTCTTAAATATATAATCTGTACAAACAAACATCCCATTTTTATTAGTATGGGAATGTTTAGGATGGGGTTTTGCTCTTAATTTATAAATTAAAGAGGCTTTTGAAGTTGATTAATGGTAAGCGAATCTATAATAAATGATTTTAAGCAAAAGAAGTTATTCAAAGCTGTTTCTTCTGTCTAATTTAATACAACTATATCATCAATGTGGAGTTACTCATTAGTAATTATTTCGTCAATAGTTATACATTGTTACTCTTTCTTAAAGTAACTATTGCATTGTTCTTAAGGTTAACCAAATTTGAATGCTTTGTTTAACATGTCAAGCATAACTTTATAGAATAATTGTACTATTGATAGGGACATTGAGTTTATACCATTTTTACAACTCTTGATCAATTTTACAATACGACTTCTTGATTATAAATATCGCTTTTTCTTCTTTTATCTGTTTCAATTTGCATCATTGATGAGTATTCAAACCTTTAGGCTTTGCATTTAAATAATAGCAGATATATTTTATTTTCAAGACAGTTCCATACATGATTAATGTAATTTATCTGCTATCTGCAAACAACAATCTTATATGGTTGCAAATTACTTATCAAAACACGCGTAAATTTGAAAAAAAAAAAAATCAACAAGTCTGAAACTTAGTTTAGTAGATCAAACACTCTAGACTAGTCCACCAATTCAAGTCATGTAACAAAAGAGCAATTCCACAACATCTAACGAGATCCAGAAAATATTGAATTATCAAAAGTGATGGAATTTAAAGGGTTTGATGTCCATTATGACAGTACCCATAGGTCGAAGTACTAGTTATTTCAAAATGCATGATCAATAAACGATGACTAGAAAACTTTCAAATATAGCTGAAAATAGTTATTGACTAATGATTGAACAGATTTTACGCGTGTTATAATTATAGACAGTTGTAACAATGCATTCAAGTTAATTATTCGAGGTCAATGTTTGATTGAATCAATGAACGTTCACAATTATTGTTAATATGCTTTAATGAGGTTAAAATTGATTGATTAATGATTGATTGATTTATCAACAATTGATTGATTTATTAACAATTGTTTAATTTACGAGTCAAAGTAATTTCAGTGTTGAATTTTTTAGTTTACAAAGGATCAGATAATGAAACATTACTAAAGAAATAAGATACAAGTCTTAAAAATAAGTATTAATTCTGATAAAAGATCAAATTGCAAGAAGCAATGCATTGCTCATTTTAGGAGTTTAGGTTTGGTATATGGAAAATACATAGTTATGTCAATAAATTTAAGAGATTTGGTTTAATCCTTCTGGTTGACTTTAAAAATATACAATCTGAAAGTCATTAAACTTACTGAGATTGATGAATTGTCAACATACCAATCAAATAAATGGTTTATATTACAGATATTAATTGATCGTGTTGATTTTACCTATGACTATCTAAAGCTATGAATTATTGAATTATAGAGAGTTTAATCTATGTTATTTTGGTATTTTAAAGATCTATTATTTTTGCAACTAAAAATGG
>JANIVQ010000072.1:0-33586 GCA_030555925.1 Insectozyma xiaguanensis | reverse complement strand
CCCCCCCCCCCCCCCCCCCCCCCCCCCCCCCCCCCCCCCCCCCCCCCCCCCCCCCCCCCCCCCCCCCCCCCCCACGTCAACGCACCTTACGTAATTTGTGTTAAAATATTACGTAATATTCATTATGTAAGAAAGTAACACAAATTACGTAAGGTGCTTTTGGTAACTGTGCACTACTTTTCAACTTGTAGAATTTACGTAACAACCTGCACTTTATTAGGTAATATTATTAGGTAATATTTTAACACAAATTACATAATATGCTTTTGGTAATTGTGCACTACTTTTCAACCTGTAAAATTTACGTAATAACTTGCACTTTATTAGGTAATATCATTACGTAATATTTTAACACAAATTACATAATGTGCTTTTGGAAACTGTGCACTACCTTTGAAACTGCAAAATTTACGTAACAAAATGCACTTTATTATGTAATATTATTATGTAATATTTCAGCACAAATTACGTAAGGGTTGACATTTAGTATTAGAACTTTAATCTAAAGTCAAAGTTGATTAAAATTGAAACAACCAAAATTAATAGAGCAAAATGAAAGCATAGGTTTAAAATTTGTAAACGAAACGTTGCATTTTCTTTTGTTTAAATCAGAAATTATTCATTCGTTTAGTTATTATGAATTTGGTTGTTTATGATTTTACAAAAATTTCGCTCTATAATTGTACAATATGTAAATTTAAATGAAACAAAAACCCAAATTGTATAAAATGATTAATTCATGTAAATAGTTGAAATTTTGGAATCTTCTTAAGTTTAACACTTAACCAAGTTAACAAATAAGTTATATTATCTATAATTTATTGTTCTTTACATCAAATTTAGATGGCAGGAACTGATCATCTATTGCTGCGAAATTGAAACACAAATATGCATCCAAACATCAGTATTTAAGACATTTACTACAACAAACTGACAAACTTTTGGTTATTTAACTATTCATGTAAAGATTTACTAATAAGAACGCATTGGTGAAATAAAACAATAAATGTGTTTACAAAAGATCGTCTATCTAGATAAGATTAAATCACTGCTAATCCAATGGTTAAAAAACTAATTTTTTTACCCATTATAACTTGAATATTGTTCAAGTTTCATTTAATATTGGTTGCCGTGGGCTAGAAAGATATTAAAAATGAACCTCCCCTTTATAGCATACTAAGGTCAATTTCCAATTAGCCCATTAAGCCAGAATCAGATAAATTATTTAATAAAGTAGATTCACATCAATTTATAATTCTGAACAAATACAAAAAATTTTATCCTATGATTTCACAACCAACAAAACTTTTGTAACAATTTGCTGATGGTAGAATCATAAAATTTAATAATAATTTCACATAAATTTATCATCATTTCTTCTAGATTCAATTAGAATTCAAGTTTTATTAGCAGTCCTATAAAAACAATTCATCATAACTTCTCTCCTTTAATTTTAACGCAAAAAAAAAAAAATAGAAAAAATTAAAAAAAAAAAAAACCCCCAATTAATCAATCATAATTATCAAATTTGATAAATCTAATTTTAAATCAATTACACATTATTATTAATACCTCATCAACATTGTCTCAATATAAAATCATTTAATAATCATTAATCCATAACTTGGTTTCTGAGTTTTGTGCTTTTTTTTTTTAACAGAAGAAATGGTTGCTACAAGGAGATCAACTAACCGTCAATCAAATGTTGAATTAAGTGATAATGGGAAAAAATTGAAAGAAGTAATACCTAGAGTTGTCCCAGATTACGAGAAAGATCATAATGATGAATCTAATGATCAAGAATCGTCAATTCAAGTCACTAAAACAGAAACAAGGGGTAGGAAAAAAATTTCACCTCAAACTTTTGAATCATCTACGGTATCATCAAATGTAATTAAGAAACCTGAAACAAGAGGTAGGAAAAGAAAATTACCTGATGTAATTTCAGGAGATGAGATTGAATTGACAGCTAAAAAATTATCAAATGGTACATCTGCAGCATCAACGTCGCCAATTGCCACGACAATTACATTTCCTAATTTGAACAACATTTCCAACAAACATAACATAAATCATATATTGACAAACGATACGCCTACAAGAGATTCATCATTAAATGATGATAATAATTTTACCACTACCATTGATGTACCGGAAATTTCAGCTGTAAATACTAAATTTGTAGCATCTAAATTCAATTCACCAAAAGTTGCAGCAAGAAAACGAACAGTACAATCAACATCTACTACTGGCGCTGGTCGCATACCCATAACTTCAATCATATCGCAGAAAATTGATGTGCGTGATATACCATTAATGCTGAATGAAGAAGATGTAGAAGAAGAAGAGGACGAAGAAGAAAATCAATCCAACATTGATGGTAATAATAATATTAAAACTCCCAAAAAAAGATTTCGTGTTGATAAAGATAATATCAAAATTAATAAAAGGATTATGTCTCAAGATACCGAAGATGTTATTAAAATGTTTAAAAAGTTTGATGAAGAAATTTTAACAAATCCAGAAGCAAGATCAAGATTGTTATCATTAGGATTTGAAACTAGAAAAAGATATATAACAACTTTTAAGCATTATATAAGATTTTGTTGCAAGAAGAAAATGGAAAATTTTTTTGTGACTGGGGAATTGATGAAAGAATTTTATCAAGAACAATTTGCATTGTCTACATCAAATAAACCTGTCATCAGATTAAGAAAAATGGATCCGGCTTTTTCAAAGTTGCAAGAAATCAATTTTTTGGTATATCACTTGGAAAATAAAGAGATACCAAATAGACATATTGCATTGGAGTATTTGATTTACAAAGAATTGGGCAAAGAACCATTGGAAGGTGATGAAATAAATGGAGACTTGTCGATTGATAAAAAATTAAAGAAAATTACTAGAAAGAGCATTAAAGCAAAACAATCTTTAAACAATGATTCAACAATTGCTGATTTAGTTGATGATGGTGATTCTAATTTAGTGCTGTCAACATTAGATCAAAATTTATTGAAAAAAGATTCTAGCTCAATTCCAGTTTATACAAAAAAATTGACAAAGAAAAACATTATTGAAGTTAGACTGGCTTTTGTGAATCTACGGAAAGAATTCAACAATATTTTACAACAAGGTGCCAATGTGGAACCAGCTTTTGTTGAAGAAGTTGCAGGTAAACTTAACTCAGCATTAGATTTATTTGATTATGAATTGAATGGACCTCCACCTCCACAACCAACAAGAAATATTCATGGAATACCAACAATTGATTTAAATCATAATATTTATACTGTATATGAAATTATGGAAGAATGGTTTAAAGATTTACCCGATAAACTATCTATTGCAAGTAGAAATGAAAAATGGGGTCAAGAATGGATTAGAGATGATATTGACCATTCTACTTTTGAAGAAAGGAAAGCAATTGTAAATTTTGTTGAAAAATTAAGTAAAGAATGTAATGTCGATATATTTATAACCGCAAATGATTGTGATAAATATATTAGAGAAAAATCAATATTGGATGAATTCATTAGTGAAATTGAATTGAACTTTGATGATTTATTTAAAAGGATTTTACGACACAGACAAAAAAGGGTTTAATCTTTAAAGAAGAAAGTTTAGCCTTGGAAAAATGGTTTAATTTTGTTGAAAATTTATATTTTTTTTGTAAACGTTTTTCGCCAAAAGTATTACCCACGCTTACATAATGAATAAAATATTGTTTTAAAATTTTTCATTAAAAGAATTACTTTTAAAAACTGTGTATATAATTACAACATTCACCTTAGTCTTCTCTTTTTAACAGAGCTTTTTCTTAATAGTTGTATTTTGCTATCTCTTGATTTAAAGCCTACATTCGTGATTGAATGTTTGCTAAAAGGTTATAAAGTTGTAGTCACAAAGAAAAATTCATTCCGGGAAATCAATTTGATAATAGGATGAACTGCATTTAACTGGAATGTAAATTAATTAAACTGTGGGGAAAAATGCAACAAAACCATGCAATTTTATTTTTGTGTTTTATTTGTTACTAATTTTAACCTCAACGAGATTCAGATTCAACACAACAATAATGAAACGTTCTGTAAGATGAATCCATTTTGAGAATTTCTCGAAATTGCAAAGGAGCTAAAAGAAAAGAAAAGAAAAGAAAAGAAATGAAGAGTTTGGTTGCAAATTATTACAACCAAAGAAATTTTCAATTAATGTGACTGCTAATTTGATATATTATATTAGAAAACTACTGCTACCTTGTGTCATTTTATTATTTTCTAGAGCTATCTCAATGCTAAGAAAAATCTAACAATCTGATTGTTTTCTTTCGAATACTTTTTGTCATTGAGCGGGTATTATCTTAAGCATACTCGATTATCGTGATAATAATAAATTCTAAAGATTTACAATTGCCAGAATCTAAGCAGTTACTTAAAACCCCGGTGATAAAAGCAATAAAAATCTAACCCCACCTCACCATCTAAATTTTTTTTTTTTTTTCGAATACGGGTTTTGTGTAACAATAATATAAAGTTGTTATCAATTTTCAATTTAAGCCAATTTAATTTGTTTAAATCTTCCTCAACAAATTTTAAAAGGATAACAACACAAAGATTTCATCATATTTTAATAGATGATGCATATCAATAATCAATACAATAAATATCTTATAATATTGTATATAAAGTAGTTGTAATTTCCTAAAATTCTGACTGTTTTATTTTCATAATTTTATTATTGTTTTTTACTATTGAATTTGTTTATATTTAAATTGAAATGTCACATTCTTTACATTCAATAGATTCCAAGTTGGTGGATGAACATAATAAGCATATAATTAAACCACCAACATTTACTTATCAAGCTATCAAAAAGTATTGTATCACAAGATTTACCTCATTATGGGTTGGTAGTGAAGAATTAAAACAATATACAATTTATGAAGTAATAAATCCATTCAAACCATTGGTTGAATTGAATGCTCATCAATGGAATTTATTCTGGGTGCTGTTTTTTGGTTGGACATTAGATGCTTTTGATTTTTTCAGTACTTCATTAAATGTAACTAATATAGCTAAAGATTTGGATGTTTCAGTAAAAGATGTTACTTGGGGTATAACTTTGGTTTTAATGTTTAGAACTGTTGGTGCAGTTATATTTGGGCTTTTAGGTGATAATTGGGGTAGAAGATGGCCATATATGATAAACATGGCTTTGTTGGCTATAATACAAATTGGTACAGGCTTTGTTCAAACTTATAAACAATTTTTAGGTGTGCGTGCATTATTTGGTATTGCAATGGGTGGTTTGTTTGGTATAACCAGTGCTGATGCATTGGGCGATGCACCAAAAACAGCTAGAGGTGTTTTATCGGGTATATTTCAAGAAGGTTATGCTTTTGGATATTTATTGGCTGTTGTTTTTCAAAGAGCATTGACTGATACTACAAAACCTGGTTGGAGACTGTTGTTTTGGTTTAGTGCTGGTCCAGCGGTCATTTTAATTGTATGGAGATTTTTCACTCCAGAAACAAATGCTTATCTTCGTCAAGTTGAACGTTTTAAAAGAGGTGCAGCACAAAAGAAGTCTAAATTTAGTCAATTCAAATCACAAGCAGGTACAGCTTTAAAATCATATTGGTTGATTATGATTTATTTGGTTTTTTTAATGGCTGGATTCAATTTTTCCCTGCATGGATCTCAAGATCTTTATACAACAATGTTGACTGAGCAATATAATTTTGGTTCTAATAAAGTAACTGTGGCTAATGTGTGTGCAAATTTAGGTGCTTTAACTGGTGGTATTGTCATTTCTCATTTATCTACATTTATTGGAAGACGTACAGCTATATTGATTGGAAATGTGTTTGCTGCTGCTTTCTTATATCCATGGGCATTTAAACCAATGTGGGTAACTGCTTTTTTCTTACAGTTTGGTATTCAAGGTTCTTGGAGTGTGGTTCCAATTCATTTATCGGAATTATCACCTCCCACATTGCGTGTGTTTGTAAATGGGGTTGTTTATCAATTAGGTAACCTTGCTTCTTCGTGTTCATCTACAATTGAAGCGGTAATTGAAGAAAAATTGCATGATTACGGTAAAACAATGTGTATTTTCGTTGGTGCTGTCCTTGGTTACTTGATGTTAGTTGTACTTGTAGGACCTGAGAATAGAGGTGCCGATTTGGGTGTTGAAAAAGATGATGAATATAGCATTTACGATATTGAAAGTAAAGATGATGATGATGAAGAAAAAAATAATATTGGAATTTTAGGAAGAAACAGTTATGAAAAACCAGAAGTTGAACATAAAGTTTAGATTAATAAAAATATTTTGATTATGAAATCTTTTTCTCTTTGACCTATGGAAACAGCTTTTTTTCGTCACCAGGTTGGGTAATACATGAAGTTTAATTTTTGCTTAAAATATCTGCAACCACATGTAATTTGTCTTGAATATAATAAATGATGAGGCTATATGACAATGAGTATATGCTTCTACTATTCCATTTATAATGTAATCGATTTTTTTCGAAATTGGCGCAACAGTCAGGAACTCCTTGCCATTGCAGAGTAACAGCTTTGTAAAATCTTTACACGTCAAAAAACAAATTATGATGAATATGAACACTGAAAATCATAGTCTTATCATTGATCAAAGCATTGTAACTAAGAAAAGTACTTTTGATCCAAGTATAATTGACTTTTATTAATTCTATATAATTGGCTTTGATGTATAGGCTATTCCAGATCATTAATACACGACTCTTACATTAATTGTGATCCGAGTCGTCAATTATAATGAAAAAAGTTTGGAAATAAACATTCAAATCATGCTAGAAATCTAAGTGGCTGAAAAACCAAGTTGATTAACAGACTCAGCTTAATTTGAAATTTTCAATAGTCGTTATTTGACCTTAAAACGGCTTGAAAACATTTTTTGAGTAGTCCAAATGCATTGATTTGGTTGAAAGTAATCATATATATCTAAAACCATTGGTTTTGGACATGTGCAAAAAATTGACTAAGGATTTGGCATGAAATTCTGAAAAATTTTTGACATAGCTTCGCCGTACATTGGAAATCACAAAATTCTTAGTCAATAAATCCATGCATCCAAACTTCAATAATAAAATAATAAATAAGCAGTTTAAAGCTACAGGGACAAGCTACAAGTAAAACAATCAATGATAGAACTACATCTTGACTTGATTTATTGATTGCTTCAATAAAAAGTTGTGGAATTTGAAATCTATCTAATGAAAACACAAACACAAAACTATTATCCCAATTATATAGTTAAATTAATGACACCCAATATTATTAGCATGATTATATCTTAATTAGTATCCATTGGATTGAATTATGTTGGTGTGGAATTTGTAGATAAATGCTTTGTGTTCTTTGTGTTTTGATATTGAATATATTTGAAAAATTTGATGATTGAACGCGTCGAAATAGTTTAGAAATAAACCGAATGATTAGAAATTAGAACAATGCATGAGAAATATAATAATACCCAATCTTGTGGAAGTTTGAATGCAATTCTGTTGAATTTTTGACAAAGAACTTGTGATGCACAGAAACAAAAAAAATTATGTAAACAAAATCTAAATATTTGCACCCAAGTTTTACACTATTAGATACTAAAGGATGCTACAAAGAGAACAACAACTGCAATTGAATTCTTAATTACTGATGAGTAAAATAAAATAAACAGTCTATAATGTTAATGCTATATATTATATTAAGCTTTATTTAGTGCTATACTCTATATTTAGGTCCCACCATACCTTGTGTACAAAACCGATAGCTAAAGGGGCAACCAATAAATATTGCAAACTCTTTTTGCTATAAATAAAGTTATGTTAGAGCCATTTCTTATTTAATTTCAAGAACTGTTCTGAGTATATTGATCATTATACCGTCTTGTTGAATCTATTGATTGTAAACCGATCACTCAGATTCGATAGCAATCACGTTACCTAACAATTAATGACGAGAAGTGAGAATATCCCTAATTCGTACTATCAATTGAAAAAATCTAGATTTATTAAACCTTTTTATATCACCAAATGCATGTTCAAGATGCCCTCAGCTTGCATAGTCAAAATGTTTCAGAATGAAATGATAAGATTTAATATAAATATAAACATGAAAAAAATAATCAGATCTCAATCTGTTGAAATTTGTAAGCTGTTAGTTGAATGTTCGATCTTTGTTATATGAAAAAGTAAAATTTGGCAGCCATTTTTACCCAATCTTTAGGTTCTGAATTTTTCAACAATTTGATAATAGCAAACACACTATTCTTATAATAAATTTAGGTTCATTAATAATGAACCAGAAATACGGGCTACTCCTGGTATAAATAAACGACAGAATAGTAATCTTACATTAATTATTATCCAAATCATCATTAATCACAATCGAAGCTTGATAACAAACATTCAAATAATTCTAAAAATTAAAATGATCAAAAAACCATGTTATCTTTAAAATTTAACTTGATTTGAGCTTGATTTGAGCTTGCCGAATTTTTAATGCTTGTTTTTTGACTTGAAAATGACTTAAAAACACTTTTTGAGTAATCTAAGTGCATTAGATCAATCAGAAATAATCATATATATTCAAAACCATTGGTTTTGGACATGTGCAAAAAATTAACTAAGGATTCGGCATGAAATTTTGAAAAATTTTTGACATAGCTTCGCCGTACTTTGGAAATCACAAAATTCTTAGTCAATAAATTCATGCATCCAAACTTCAATAATAAAATAATAAATAAGCAGTTTAAAGCTACAAGGACAAGCTACAAGTAAAACAATCAACGATAGAACTACATTCTGACTTGATTCATTGATTGCTTCAATAAAAAGTTGTGGAATTTGAAATCTATATACTGAAAACACAGACACAAAGCCATTTTACTAATTATAAAGTTGAATTAACGACACCCAATGTGAGCAACATAAATATATACCAACTACTATCCATCGTTGAATTAAATTAAGTTGGTATAAAATTTGTACATATTAAATGCTTTGTGTCCTTTGTGTTTTGATATTAATTTTTGAAAAATTCGATGATTGAATGCGTCAAATTAGTCTAGAATTAGTCTAGAAATGAACTAAATGATTAGAAATTGGAACAAGGTATGAGAATAGAAAGATAACCAATCTTGTGTAAGTTTGAATGCAACTCTGTTGAATTTTTGACAAAGAACTTGTGATGCACAGAAACAAAAAAAATTATGTAAACAAAATCTAAATATTTGCACCCAAGTTTTACACTGAAAATTCAGTATTAATTTATGATATTAATGAACAGTCCTATCTCTCATTTTTTCCATATGGAATCATCAACAATAACCAACCAATCCCATTTCAGCTACTGATTATACTGTTTCCACTATAAACAATATAAATCATCAAATTTTAGAATACAAAATCTTGTAAAAAGACATTAAGCTCTTAAACTAATCTATTAAACTTGAAATTGTAACAAGTGGGATTATATTTTGTCTATGATTCCTATGAATTGAATGAGAAATAGAAATATTTATTAATATATAAAATTTCTTACCTAAGTAATACAATTAACAGTGTTAAATTTGGGTACGAAAAATATAGCATTTACGATATTGAAAGTAAAGAAGATGATTATAAAGGAAAATTAATACTGGAATTTTAGAAAGAAACCCAAGATTGAATATAAAGTTAAAATAAATAAAAAAATTTTGATTACATAACTCTTTTCTCACTAATTTTTTACCGCTTGACATTGTATTATTTGCAACAAAATTAATTTGCAACTAAACATGGTAGCTAAAATAAATAAAAATAAGAAAAATTTCATTATAAAGCAACAGAACGAATATATTTGGTGAATGGTATAATTTAACTAATAAAAAGAAAAGGAAAATGAAAATAATGAAAGTTCGAAAATTAAAACCTACCAGTTAACCATAAGTATTTTATTTTTCAAGTTTAAAATAATAAACCAAGACCAGCAGCAACGATAGCAAAAATTGATCCAGCAGCTTCAATATTTGCAATACCTTCATATATGGTTGAAGGAGCAGCAACAGTTGAGGTTGATTCTACTTCAACAGTCGAAGTAGTGTCAGCTTCAACAGTTGAAGTAGATTTGACAACAGGTGCAGCAGTAGTGACACAAACAGTGTCAGTAAGACATTCAGTCTTGACGTTTGTAACAGTAATAGTACCTGGAGTTTCAACAGTGACATGAGATTCAGTACAAATAGTATCACAGATTGTCAAAGTCAAAGTAGTTGGTTCTGGACAATAAGTTGTATAAACAGTGACAGTTTGGTTTGAATAAGAATGAACTGGAGCAATAGTTGAGGTAGTTTCGGTTTCTCTATCAAAATCAGCACATAAAGCAACTTTATAAGCACCTTCTCCACCTTCAGTAACAAGGAAATATTCTCTTTCAGAACGATTGTAAGGATCATTAATGTTTTTCTTTGCATAAACTGAATCAGATCCTGGGAATGAAACTAAACCCTTATCGTCAACTGTAACTTTTAATCTATCAACACCAACCGAAAATTGAAGTACACCACCTTCAATACCAAAATATTCATAAGCAGTATCTGAGCCAACTTGAATTTCTTTATATAAAACAAATTTGGTATCATCGTATTTATATGTTTGAGCACCTTCAGCTAGGAATACATATTCAACACCTGCACCTTCACGAACTGAAGAAACACCTTTTTGATTGACTTCAGCATTGTCTGAAATTGAATACAATCTAATATTTTTAACAGCAGCAAGTGCTGAAGTAGACAAAGCAAATAATGATACAATTGATAAAAATTTCATATTAAATGTTTATAAGCGAGTGACAATTAAAGTTTAAAAAACTGAATAAAGAAAATTTTAATATGATACTTTGTCACAGTATTTATATTCAATTTTAGAAATCTCTAGATTTGTTTATTATTTAATAAAATATAAACAAATATAAATAAAATAATGATAAATAACATGGTTTCATTCATTAGTATAAAATAAATTTCTAAATTTAGACATCTGCTAATTCAAAGTGTTTACATCTTCTCTTTAAAAATTTTGGTCTTGGCCCAAAATTAAATTATTTTTTTACTATTTGGTGATAATCGAAAATTAAAATAATGTATCTTGATGCTGGCTACCCAAAGAAAATTTTAAATTTATCTTTGCAATTGCTTCTACCAACATTTATGTTAAAATATAATATCTGAACTACTAGTTTTGTGTGAAAAATCAATACAATTCCGTGTATTATATATATCTAACGCGAAATTGAATTTTGGAACCGTAAGATTATTTTGGCCTGAATTTCAACCCCTCTCAATACTTGGCTACAACCAAAATTTACGAAATAGTTTTTACCAGTTTTATTAAAGTTATTCCAACTATTTAGCATGTTTTTTTTCTCTATTTTCAAATAATTAAAATCTTTCATAACTAAATTATTCTTTGTATTCAATCTTAGTATCGAGAAATATAGATATGGTTGAAAACAACGTGGTCAATGATAAATACTTAAAAAAAAGTCAATAAAAATAATTCATACATTTCTTGATAATATTCACGGTATTTTTCTCTTGTTTATTTTGAAATTATACTTTTATGCTTTTAGTTACTCTTTATGATTTTGTAATAGTCTCGCGACAACTCGTAGAACATTCTCTCACAGCTCAAATAACGTAAGTTACACATTTTAATTTTACTGTAGTTATGTTGTTTTCTTTTTTTCAATATAATATTATCTTTAATAATAATTTAGCCACTTTTCTAAAATTCTTGAGTTCGTTTTTGGCATAATTTTTCGTACCTAGAATCACCGGTAGAACAAGCATTTGATGATATATTTTAACTTTGGAATCTTTCTGAGATGAATATTGGGAAAACAAATTTGATATTGCATGGTTTAAATGATTTTGGTTCTTTTTATTTCATAAGTTGCAACAACAGGACGATGGTCAGAAAAATGAAATCCTTTGAAAAAATTCCCTAATATTCCAAACTGTTTAAGAACAATTTCGTAATATTGATGATGATTCAAATTATAATAATTAACATTGACATTTGATTCTGATGGTCTACGTTTGATGTCATTCGATTTTGTAAAATAAGGTGACCAAATATAGTCAATGATTGAAAATGGTTCATTTTCCTTGTCAAACCCCGTAAATGTAGTATCATACCCGTAAGAAAACTCATAATCAATTAATTTACGGCTATCTTTGAAACCAGCCGTAGTTAAGATATAATAAGGTTCATCACTTGGTTCTGTATTAAAATCACCACATAAAAATGAAGGATAAGAATTATAATTTTTCATTCTATCAACAATTAATTTTGAAGATTGTTGTCTTGCCAATTTACCTCTATGATCATAATGTGTATTAAATATATTGAACTTGATTAATGGATTAATTTTACTTTCAAATGTTACCATTGTTACTATCCTTTCTAAAGCTGCATCCCACCCTTTACTTGGATAATCAGGAGTTTCACTCAACCAAAATGTTTTATTCTCCAATACAACAAATTCTTTTGGTTTATATAAAATAGGTGCATATTCACCTTGTGTCATTCCATCTGTCCTTCCAACACCATAATAACTCCAACCATCATGATCATCGACATTTAAACCATTTAAAATATCCAACAATTGATTATGTAAAACTTCTTGCAAACAAATTATATTTGCATGACCCAAAAGTGTATTAAACTCCATTGAATTTATGCTTTGAATTTTACGCTCATCCCATAATTTTTCATGCTCATCACGATTGTTTCTATTATCATATCTAATATTGTTAGTGTACAATCTAAGTGTCAATGATGGACCGAATTGATAATCATTTGTAATCAACTCAGGTTTATTTTTGGCAAATAAAATTGTAACTAATATTATCATTATTAAACCAGAAACAATAATCCATTTTTTACTTTTAAATTTATAGCTGGATGGTTTGTTATTCTTAATCAATGAACTGGTTTCAAATGACATAATTGTTGCACTTTGAAATGGAGTTGCCAAAATCAAAAGAAGGAGAAAATTGATGACAATGTTACACAAAATCTAAATGCAGTATAATTAATCTATTAAATCTCGTTTGTTTATACACTATTTATTTTTCACTATTAATTAATTCGACTTTGTCATCCCTGGATTTAGCACTTCTATATCTACTAGCTTTATCATCATCATCATCGTTGTCATTATCATTATCACCATCACCGACACTTTTCCCCTCTTGTAAGTTTTCATCTTCATCATCATCAATACCTTCTACATAAAAAGCACCACCACTATGAAACAAAAATAATAAAACACTCCCAAACCCACAAAATAAAGTAAAGGATACCATCAAAACTGCACAATAAAACAAACTTTTTATTGGATTCATAGTGGTAACATTGATAGGATGACGAATAAATTCAAACCAAAATTCTTTGAAATCACGATATTGCTTGAGCAAAAAAATATGTAATAAGGAAATCACTTGTTTATAATTTTGATGATTTTCAATTTGATACATATCAACAAATTCAAGTGGTGGTTGCATTGGCTCGTGTTTCACTTTAGGACGAAATTTCCTTCTTTTCTCAATTTCTAACTCTTGTTTTATTTTGAAAGTTTCATTTCCAATCAATTCTGCTTCTTCAATGGAGTTACCCAAGTATATATTATCAAATAAAATATCCAGGTCCATACTCCAAAGTTCGAAACCAATTCCTCCAATTTGTTTATCTAATTGACCTGGCTTTGACAATTCATGATATTCTGGATTTGGTATTTTCCTAGGTGTCCATTTGCCTTTATAATTCGGATTAACCATTTCAGGACCAATCCAAGGACCTTTGTAATTTAAATTTGGAATCTTTGGTGGTGACCATGGACCACAACCTTTTGAACATTTTGGATTAGAAATTAAAACAGGATTTTCAAGATCTTTGCTATTTGGATCAGCAATGAGATATGGCTCTAACTCATCCCATTCCTCAGGTTTTGTTGCATCTGGATCTGGTATTGTTGGATTCGCATATTTCTCATCATAATCAATTGGTTTATGAACAGTGGGATCTTCTATATACATTCTATCGTCCCAATCTTCTGGTTTAATATCATTGTCATCAATGATTTCCACAGGTGGAATAATTGGTGGATCAAACAATTCTGAATCATGTATAAAATTTCCAGCATTTGCAACTTCACCATTTATTCTTATTTCGAAATCTTGATTTTTCTTTATGACTAGCGTATACAAATTTGTTAACTCGTTATTTCTAGCTAATGGGGTTTCCTTTAATTTCTTCTCTTCAAAATGTCCATTTGGTAATTTTTTTCTAATTATGAAATGAACTTTATTTTCCATACCACATTTATCAGGGCCAAACATAATTTGATAAGGAGTTTCTGAATTGAAAAAACTGTAATCTAGTGATGATTCATCCAACAATTTGATATATGCACCTGAGCATTCAAAACCATTTTGTAATTTTAACTCATACTGTAGCACAAGATCTTGATTAGTGTTGTTAAATGAAGTTGGTAACTTGTAAGATATGGCATAATGATTTGCTTTAGATTTCATCACAAGACCTTTATCGTTAGAAAAACCATAAAATTTATATGCATTCTCAATTGACCATAGTCCTTCATAGTTTACAATCTCATCCTTGCCTTGATCAAATTTTTTAGCTTTTGAAATTATCCACGGTGAACTTTCAATCGATTCGTAATCAAATTGTTCAAAATAAGAATTTGCACCAAGTTGTTGTAGATCAAATTTAGAAAAATTTTTACCTTCAATTGATAGTATTCGAGTTAAAATCAAACAAATTGTAATCAATTTCATGATTTTCGATAATGTATTTGGTGTATTTTTTTTTTTTTTCTTGTTTCACTTGAAACCGGAGATTTATTATCAATACAATCGTCATCATCATCATGTCACTAAATAGTAATACTACCGAGTCACAAAAGCTTCCCGAGTCGATAAAAATTGATGATATAACATCTGGCAGAATAAATCCAAGTTTGATATACGAAGAGATAGATCGATTAAAAGCAGAAATCAACGTATTAAGAAATGATATGACATCGTTTTTAAAAGCTTTAGTAACAACACAATCTTCACAACAAGAATATTATACGACCATAGCATCAAAATTACAAATTATACGAGCTTCCATAAAAGAGTACAGTGAAAAATACAACAAGTTGTTACCAATAATAAATTTAGCTCAAATAAAATTGGGTCATGAAGTTGAAGCCCCACCCATATCTAAAACAAAATCAGAACCTTCAACAACAAATAATACACCGATATTGACTGAGAAACCCACACCGTCATTATCTAACTCTACAAATGGTACGATTAATAATGGGATGAAAATTGATGATAAAAACAGAAAACAAACAAAGAAAAATTCATTTAGTAATAAAAATTTGGGTAATAGTTCGAGTTTACCTATAGTACTTTGATATAAATTCATCAATAAACGTTTAAAAATCTTACATTATATTCTGGTTGTAATTTTCATCTCTAAAATATCATTTTCAGTCAATAGAAAAAACGAAATTCAAAGTTGCTGCTTAATTACAACCCATTAACAATTTACAAAGAAAGAATCAATTAGTTAGTTTTTGATCAAATTATGTTTGAAGGATTGGTTGCCAACTTATTGAATCGATTTCTTGGGTCATACCTCGAGAATTTTGATCCAAAACAATTAAATATTGGAATATGGAGTGGTGATGTTAAATTAAAAAATTTAAGATTAAAGAAAGAAAGTCTTGATCAATTCAAATTACCAATTGATGTGAAATTCGGTCATTTAGGAGAATTAACTTTACAAATACCATGGTCTAATTTAAAAGGTAAACCAGTGAGAATTATAATTGAAGATTTATATGTATTAGCATCACCAATCATTCTAGAAAATGTTGATCCTGAAGAAGAAGAAAAACGTCATCAGACTATAAAACAGAATAAACTAAAAGAATTGGAAGCAATATTAAAAGCAAAAACTCAAGATTTGGGAAAAGATTTGGCTGATGAAACATTTACAGAATCTTTGGTTACTAAAATTATTGATAATTTACAAATAACTATAAAGAAAATTCATATTAGGTACGAAGATGAATCTACTTTAACTGAATCACCATATTGTGTTGGTCTTTTATTAAATGAATTATCTGCAGTGTCTACAGATGATGATTGGAAACCTTCTTTTATCACCATTACTCAAAAGCTTACCAAAAAATTGTTAACTTTGGATAAATTCTCATGTTACATGGATACTCAAGTATTGAAAATGTATCATAAATTGACAAATGAAGATATATTGGATGTGTTTCAAGAACCTCAGGAAATAGATGAATATTTGCTAAAACCTGTTTCAGGAAGTGGTAAAGTAACTGTCAATAAAGTAGGTGCCACCGAAAATGCACCACACATAAAATCAGATTTATTTTTTGAAGAGTTTGGTGTTGAATTGAACTCACAACAATATCAAGACATATTATGGACAGCTTCAAAATTCCATTGGCTTATCAAAACTGAAAAATTTAAAAAATTTAGACCCAAAGTACCACCTAGTAAAGCACCTAAAGAATGGTTCCAGTACGCTGCAAAATCAGTTTTAAATGAAATTCATGAAAAAAATTATAAATGGAGTTGGGCTTATTTTGAAAAAAGAAGGAATCAAAGGATAGATTACAAAAGATTATGGAAATTGAAATTACAAAACAAATTACAAGATTCAAAAGCATTAGAAAATTTAGAATGGGATTTATCATATGAAGATATCAAATTTTATAGATCTTTAGCTAGAAATGAATTGAAAAAAGAAAATCCAAAATTTACATATTTATTTGACACTGAATATGCTCAACAAACAAATAACAAAAATGAAAATGGTGGTTGGTTTTCAGGTTGGTGGGGTGGTAATAACCCAGCCAAAAAAGAAGAAAATGATGATGAAA
Source organism: Insectozyma xiaguanensis (assembly GCA_030555925.1). Lineage (NCBI taxonomy): Eukaryota > Fungi > Ascomycota > Pichiomycetes > Serinales > Debaryomycetaceae > Insectozyma > Insectozyma xiaguanensis. Next base: position 16,574 of record JANIVQ010000072.1, on the reverse strand, counting down.
AATTAGATTTATCATTATCCGATGAGCAGAGAAAAGCTTTGTATGATACCATTGATTATAATGAAACTCAGGTTGCATCAATTGAAATTCCAATAGATAGAGTTACACTACAAGTTTCAGCTCAATTAAATAAAGGTGGATTGACGATTAAGAAGAATAAAGCTGATCCTGGTTTAGCAGAGGTGGTATTTGAAGGTTGTAAAACACAATTTTTTCAACGTCCGAATTCATTTTTGTCAAATTTTCAAATGAATGAATTTAAAGTAGAAGATGGTACAGGTAAAACACTTTATAAACATATAGTTAGTGTTAAACAAGCTATAGTGGATAAAACTAATAATAAATCAGATGAACCTTTTTTTCAATTGTCATTTGAAAATAATCCACTTGATAATTCTGCAGATTCCAAATTATTAGGTAAATTGAAATCAATGACCATATTTTATAATCCAAATTTTGTTGAAGAAATCATTAAATTTTTCACACCACCTAAGATTCATTTAGATACAATTGGTGCAATAATGAATGCAGCTGAAGCAACAGTTGAAGGATTAACTTCTCAAACAAGAATGGGTTTAGAATATGCATTAGAAGAACATAAAACCATCAATGTACAATTGGATTTACAAGCTCCATTAATTATAATGCCACTAGATCCTACAAGTTTTAAATCACCTGTTGCAATCTTAGATGCTGGTCATATAAGTATTGTTAGTGATTTAGTTGAAAAATCAAAAATCCAACAATACAAAGATAAAGATAATTATACAAAGGAGGATTGGAATAACTTGAATGAATTAATGTATGATAAATTTCACTTGAATTTGAAAAATGCTCAATTTTTGGTTGGTCACGATATTAAATCTACTATGGATCAGTTACGTACAAAATTGAATAGACCCGATTTGATTCTTGGAAATTTTAATTTAGAATTTTTATTGGGTATATCAATTTTACCAGAAGTACAAACATTGTCTAAGATCAAATTAGGAGGTAAAGTACCAAAACTTAAATTATCAATTAATGATTACCAATACAAAACTTTGATGAGTATTATTGATGCCGCAATTCCAAATACCGAACCAGATTTGTCTGAAGAATCAAGTGTTTTCAATGCTTTTGGTAACAACAACGATAATTATGAAGTTGAGATGGATGATTCAAATAGTGTTATTGAACAACAAAAAGTTAGTTTTAATGAGCAACGACAATTTGAATTTGATTTTTGTGTAGATTCTATTCAATTATGTCTTTTCAGATGTATAGATGGTGTTACATTAAAAGCAGAACCGTTAATAGATCTTGAAGGAACTACATTAAGTGTTAATTTTTACAAAACCACAAATGATATGCATATGGAACTAAGTCTTTTGGATATTGCTTGTATTGATCACATTGAAAAATCAGGTGTTGCTGAATTTCAAAAATTAATAACTTCTTCACATGATAAATCAAATGATACAAAATTAATTACTATGAAATATTCGAAAATTCAAAGAGTTGTTGAAGCAAATGGTAAGGAAATTCCAGTATTTGATCAAGATATCAATTTAAAAATTGCAACAGTCAAATTTATTATTTCAAGAATGTCTATGTTGAGTGTATTAAATTTTGTGTTGAATACTTTTACTAATCCAAATGAGGATACAAGTTCTTCAAAAGAGCTTTCCGATAATAACGTAGCTGCAGAAGTAGCATCTCAAAAAATAAATGTTGATATAAGTTTAGAAAGAATTATCATTGTTTTAAATGAAGATGGTTTGAAATTAGCAACTATTCAACTTAGTTCAGCGCAAATTGATTTGTTAATAATTAATGAATCTTTGGATATAAAAGGTAAACTAGGTGCTTTGACTGTACATGATGAAATTAATCAAGGTGCGGCTAAAGATTCTTATACTAGAAAATTAATAAACATTGAAGGTGACAATTTAGCAGAATTCAGTTACAAGACTTTTGACAATTTGAATGAAAATAAACCAAGTGAAGTTGAAGTTAAAACTAGTGCAATTAGGATATATTTTGTTGAGAGTTCATTTAATAGAATTCTTTCTTATTTAAGTCAATTTCAAAAAATGAAATCTATATATGATAGTACTCGAGATGCAGCCATTAATCAAGCGGCCCAATTGCCAAGTCAAATTATATTTAATATGATTATTCAAGCTCCAACTATTGTATTTCCCTTTATTGACGAAAATTCAAAAGAGATTGTTGCAAATTTGGGTGAATTATATGCTTACAATGAATATCAAAATGAACTTAATGCTATTAAATTTGGAATAAGAAAAATTAGTCTAATATCAAACTGTCAGTTTGCTGGTAAAGATGATACCAAATTGAGTATTTTAAATAATTTGGATATTTCATTTGACATTGATTGGATTGAAAAATATTTAAAAGATAGAACCACTTTTACAATTGTTGGGAAAATGCCAGAATTAGATATGACTTTAACCGATTTGCAATTACAATTATTGATGCAATTATCTGATTCCATTAATAGAGCTTTCATATTTGATAATGATGGTAATGATTTTGAACAGGTGAAAATTGAGGCTGCTAATGCAAATGAAGTTTTAAAACATAATACTGAATTAAATCATGTCAATAAAGATGAAACAAGTGTTGCTCAAAAATCAGAACACGAAGAAATTATTCCTGATGATCATCTTATGGTGGATTTCAAATTTTCAATACCACGTTTAACATTGACTATTAGTAATGAATTACTAAAAACTGGTGAATCAACTGCATTATCAACATTTTCATTAAATAATTTTGATGCTGATTTTAATATGACTCAAGATACACATTTTAAACTGAATTTAAGTATTGAATCGTTTGTAGTTGAAGATGTTAGAAAAAACAAAGAAAGCAAGTTTTCGGTGATAATTCCAGCTGCTGATGTTAAAAATCAATTTATTTTACTGGCTAGTTCGAATGGTGATCCTTCTAACAAAAATATTACTTTCATTTTAACTATTGAAAAACCAAGAACAATTTTGGCACTTGATTATTTGTTTGAATTACAATTGTTTTTTATGAAAGCTTTACAACAGCAAGACCATGTAACTGATTTGAAACCAAGAAAATCTGTATCTTCAACACAAAATGTTCCATCAAAAGCTGAATCTAAAGATCATGTAGCGACACCCGCTAAGATTGGATTTTCAATAAATATTATCCAGCCATCTGTTTTATTACTTGCTAATGAAGCTGATGAAAATACCGAAGCTATTGTATTCAAAGTGGAACAAATATTGATAACCAAACAAAATGTGATTTCGTTAGCTGCCAATAATCTTGGAATGTATCTTGCTTTGATGAGTGATTCGGAAAATAGAAAATACAGAATTATTGATGATTTTTCAATATCTTTTGCACATGATGATCGTGGTTCTACACCTACCGAATTTTTAACAAATATTCAAGCTTCAATTGATCCATTAATTGTAAGAGTTTCACTTAGAGATATTAGACTTGCTTTTGGTATTGTTAATAGAGCAAATGAATTGTATACCAAACATCAAAGCACTCTTGTCGGGGATGAATCAAAAAATAATGATTATAACTTTTCAGAAGAATTTAAAAGAAGATTATCTCATTATGCACCAAGTATTGTATCTACAGTTTCAAATGAAGAACAAAAAACATTAAGGGAAGAAGTTTCTGAAGGTGTTGTAATTGTAAAAGGTGAAGAATTTAGCGCAAGTTTTGGTGGTCTTAGATTTGTTTTAATTGGTGATGTTTCTGAATTACCAGTTATTGATGTAAATGTTAAACCCTTTGAAGCACGTGCTATTAATTGGTCTACAGATCTTAGTGCTGAAATTCATATTGAACAATTTATTAATATTTTCAATTATTCAAAATCTGCATGGGAACCATTACTTGAACCATGGTCAATTGCAATTTATGCTTCAAGAACAATTAATCCAAAGACAAAAATGTTGGTTGAAGTTATATCAAGAAAATTTGCACAAATTACTATAACTTCAAGATCGGTTGCTTTACTTTCACAAATATCAAATTTGATAACATCAAATGAAAAATTAAAACCAAGAGGTCAAGATTATCCTTATGTTATAATAAACGAGACCGGATTTGATTTAAATGTTTGGGCAGATGGTGCAAAAGAACAAACTAAAACTAAAATTCCTTGTTGGAAATCAATTCCTTGGACCTTTGAAGATTGGAGAAAGATTCGTGAGAATTTAGATGCAAATAATGAAAGTACTCTAGGGTTATCATTTGTAAATTCAAGTTATAAAGATATTGAAAAGATAGTAGCTGGTACAGTTGGTGAAGAATTGTATATTATGAGTCCACCAAGAAATAATGTTCATAATAGGTTATCAGTTGATATTATATTGCGTGAAGATAATGTAAAAATAATTACTATTAGATCAACAGTTGTGTTGGAAAATGATGCAGATATTCCAATTATTGTTAGTATTGTTAATGACGCAGGACAAGAGCAGGAAATACAAATTGCATCAAAAGAATGTAAATCTTTACCTATTGATCTGGTTTACACTGATAGATTGAAAATTAAACCAGAGTTGCATTCATCGTATGGTTGGTCAAAAGAAGAGCTTTATTGGAAGGATGTTATGAAGAAAGGATGGTCAATGAGTTGTCCTGCAACAAACAAAAATGATAATTCTATATATTATTTTCAAGTTGAAGCTGTATTTGATAATGAAGAACCTTTGGCCAAAGTTTATCCTCATATGAAATTGGTTATATCTGCACCATTGGAAATTGAAAATTTATTACCTTTTGATTTCAAGTATCGATTATATGATAAACATGCTAAAAAAGATTGGACTGGAAGTGTTAAGAAAGGTGTTAAGAGTTATGTACACGTTGTAAGTTTGGAAAATTTATTATTATTAAGTGTTGAACCTGAAAATGGTAAATATCAAAAATCACAATTTGCAATTATAAATCAACCTAAAAAATCAGAATTTGAAAGGGAAAGTTCCATGACATTGAAATATGAAGATGGTAGAATTTTAAAATTGAGAATTTATTATCCAAGAAAACAAGCCGATAGTACTAGTTTAAAGGTTTCTATTTATTGTCCATATGTTATTTTAAATAGATCAAATTTGAATTTGTTTGTTGAAGAAAAAGGTAATTCAATTCAACCAATTGGAAACCAAAATTATAATCATGGAGAAAATGAAATAATTCCAAGCATGTTTTCTTTTAACAAACATGGTGATAGAAAAAATAGAGCTGTTATAAGGGCAGATGATACAACTTGGTCACCAGCTATGAGTTTTGATGCTATTGGTCAATCAAATGAAATCAAATTACCATTTAACAATCAAAAGAAAGAAATAAATCTTGGTTTTACAATATCAGAAGGAGAAGGTAAATATAATTTAACCAAAATTGTTAGTATAGCTCCACGTTATGTGTTTATGAATAAGCTTGAAGAGAATTTACAAGTCATTGAAACTGGTACAACAAAGGAAATACATGTTGGTGCAGGTGAATTTTTACCTTTATATGGTTTACGTTGTTTAGACAAGAAAAGTTTGATGGTGAAATTTAGTCATAATTCAAATACTTGGTCTCCTCCATTTACAATTGATGATGTTGGTCAATTATTTATAAAAGTATTTAAAAATAATATTGGACAAATTTTAGTTAAAGCAACCATGCTATTGGAAAATGGAACTATGTTTATTCGTCTTGAAGATGGTAATAATGAATGGCCCTATTCTATTAGAAATTTCACAAATGAAGAATTTTATATTTATCAAAATAATCCAAATATTAATGCAAATGGTGAAATTGTTAAATCTGAAACTCCATACAAACCTATATATTATAAAATACCAGCGAAAAGTGTTATGCCATATGCTTATGATTATCCGAATGCTATAATAAAAGAATTGATTGTTAGATCGCATGGTAGAGAAAGAGCTGTAAATTTGGCAGAAATTGGAAATTTAAAACCATTCAGATTACCTGCTACACAAGATTTTAAACAATGTATTGTTGATTTTAACGTTGTTGCTGATGGTCCAACTCAATCTTTGATTATAACAAATTATGATCCTTCAACAAGTCTTTATAAAATTAAAAGTGGTGCTGCATCTACGACAACAGTTTCAACTTCAAATCAAACTCAATTTGAAGCAGTAGAGAATGACGAAAATTATTATACAAAAATTGTTACTAAATTTGATGGTTTTGGGGTATCATTGATTAATACAAATTGTCAAGAACTTTGTTATATTACATTAAAAGGTTTAGAGTTAAGATATAATGAATCAAATTTGTATCAAAACGTATCAGTAAAATTAAAATGGGTTCAAATTGATAATCAATTATATGGTGGTATATTTCCAATAATTTTATATCCATCTGTAATACCAAAAAGTGGACAAGAATTAAATAATCATCCAGCATTTTCAGCATCTGTTTGTAAAGTTAAAGATGATTCTCATGGAGTTCTTTTCATAAAATATGCTACTTTATTATTACAAGAGTTAACTATGGAAATGGATGAAGACTTTTTATTTGCTTTGTTGGATTTTACAAAATTCCCAGGTGCTAGTTGGAATAAAAAACACGTCGATAAGTTATGTGATGATAATTTGGATATTCCTCAACCAGTCAAATTAAATGAAAGCAACGATATCTATTTCGAAGCACTTCATTTACAACCAATACAAGCAAACTTGTCATTTGTTAGAACTGAAAGAATAAATGCAGAAGATAAAGGTTCATCTCAAAATACTTTGATGTTTTTCTTCAATGTGCTAACAATGGCAATTGGTAATATTAATGATGCTCCTATAAAACTTAATGCATTATTTATTGAAAATATTCGTGTTCCAATTCCAATTTTGATGGATTCAATTCAAACACATTATAGTCAAGCATTCTTTTATCAATTACATAATATAGTAGGATCTGCAGATTTTTTGGGAAATCCAGTTGGTTTGTTTAATCTTTTGTCATCAGGTGTACTTGATATATTTTATGAACCATATCAAGGTTTTATTTTGAATGATCGTCCACAAGAATTGGGAATTGGTATTGCAAAAGGTGGTTTGAGTTTTGTTAAGAAATCAGTATTTGGATTTTCTGATTCATTTGCTAAAGTAACAGGTTCTATTGCAAAGGGATTATCAGTTGCAACTATGGATCAAAAATTTCAAGAACGTCGTCGTTTAAACACCAAAAGAAATAAACCTAAACATGCATTGTACGGATTTGCATCAGGAGCAAACTCATTTTTTGAATCAGTATCGTCAGGATTTAGTGGAGTTGCTACAGCTCCAATGGAAGGTGCTGCAAGTGGTGGTGCAAGTGGATTTTTCAGAGGATTGGGTAAAGGTGTAATTGGCTTACCAACAAAAACAGCTATTGGAATCTTTGATTTAGCATCTAATGTAAGTGAAGGTATTAGAAATACAACAACAGTATTTGATAATGAAGGATTAGATAAAGTAAGACTACCACGATTTATTGATGATTCATCTATTATAAAACCTTATTCACAAAGAGAAGCTCAAGGTCAATTTTGGATGCATAATATAGATGGAGGAGTTTATTTTAATGAAAAATATTTGGCTCATTTATTATTACCTGGTGAAGAAAAAGCAGTTTTAGTAACTTATAAGAAAATTTTTATGTTTGATATCAATAGTTTATTAACAAAATGGATTATTAAGTTTGATCAAATCAAATCTATATCTGTTGAACCTACTGGACTAACTATAGATTTAACAAATAGAAAAGGTCCATTTATTCCTATTCCAGATAGAGCAAACAGAATTTTCTTGTATAAAAAAATTGGTGTGGCTGTTGAAGAGTATAATAAGCATTGTCAAGTTTCGCTTTAATGTATATTAAGTTATAAATATTTTTGGCATATCTACTCCTACTTTCTTTGAGTAACTATTCATGAACGAATCAGGAGTATCCTTCAGTTGTGCTTGTAATTTCAATTCTCCAACTTTAATAAACCCTGTTTTGGTATTGACGTACAATCCTTCTGATTTATAAAAGAATTCACCAGGATCATAAGAATCAGTTGAATCAATATTAGGTATCTCAGTTATTTTTGATAGTATGATTCTTTGTTTCTCTTGCACAATCTTCTTTTTCTTTTTAAGTTTCACATTGATAAAAGTATACAACGGGCCAAGAGCATCATTCATTCTTTTAATTTGTCTTGCCAGATATTTATCCCAAAAGATTTCGTGCTTTGATTTATTAATCTTTGGAGCAAGTGAATATTCTTTTGTAGATGCAAGTGCTTTAGGATTTACATACAAATTCTTGTCGATTGTTTCAACCAACAAGTCCCCACCTATTTCTCCTAGTTTAGACACTAAACTATTATAATCATCATTATCTAACAAAGGTTGATGATCTGATTGTAGAATGATATCTCCATGATCAAATTTTGTTGGATGTAATGTTTGAATAGTACAACCAGTATATTCGTCATCATTCATCAAAGCATATTGTATTGGAGAACTACCTGAATATCTCGGTAGTAGTGAAGGATGAACATTTAAACCATGATATTTACACTGCTTAATTATCTGTGCTGGAATTAATTTACCATAGGATACAGCTATTATAAGATTAAATTTTTCTTGTATTTTCAAAATGTCATCAGAAGTATCAGCTCTGATTATTGGAATATTTAATTTTTTTGAAAAATCACCAATGGGTAGATCAACTAAAGTTTTTAAATGTCTACCTGTGGGTTTTATACTTCTTGTAACAACATGAATAGATTCAATTTTTTGAGGGTTGGATTGTTTGTATTTATATAATTTATCTAGACTAGCAACACTAAAATTATCACTTCCAAAAAATGCTATATTTAACAGATCAATTGAGTTTGTAGAATATCGAAGTTTAATTGACTTTTGTAAAACTCTTTGAAACATTAATTGGTACTTATTTTCAATCAAGCAGTCATTTTGCACGCTAATTTTTTGTCAAAACATAATGAGTGCAACAAGCTCAAACAACGAATTCAAGTTGTTGATATCAGAATTGGCAATGTTAATGAATGTTTCAATTGATGAAACAACTTTGCAACTATGTTTGAAATTGATAGATGAAGGTATTGATTCTAGACAATTGGCATTACAAATATTAAACATAAACAAAGAGACAAGATCTATATTGGAATAATTTCATTAAATCATTAAACTATATACATCATGCAAATCCACCTTTCTTTTTCTTTCTTCGCTTGTGTGGTTGAAGCTTATTTTGTGATGATCTTTGGGAATCTTGACTTGGTTGTGATCGTGTTTGAGACTGGGTGAGCACTCTAGAACGTAAATCATTTGATTGTGATGCCCTAATTGAAGGAATTGATTCATTAAATGAAAAATCACGCTGAGAATTGGCAGGAGTTGTAGACTCCAAGTCACCATCATCATCCCATTCATCAATAATTGATTTGACACTGTCAGGTGCTTCAGATACAACCTGTGCTAAAGTTTTGTCTTCAAAATTTGAATCAAATTGACATTTTATTAGTGATAATCCTATTAAAATAGCAGTTTTAACATTATTTGTGTCAAATATTTGAGTAAAGATATCGTTGATATCATTAACGTGTGTTCTATCAAATTTCTTGTTTAAATATTTATTTCTTTTAATCAATGAATTGTTTATAAAACTCTTTAAAATTATGCTATCTGGTAGATGCTCTTTTAATTGAGAGATCATATCATCTATTTGTAATATCTCGGTGATCAATGTAGGAGCACTGTTGTGTAGCTCCAACATCGAATAATGTTTGAATGCTTTAGAAATGTCTTTTTTTGTTTTCAATTCAATGATAACCTTATGCAATTCTGATGCATATCCATGTAGCAGCTCAGATTCAAAGCCTTTTGTCTTTGATACCTTTGAATATAACTTTGATTGTTCTTTTGATATTGATTTTAATAATTGATCTTGATTTATCACATATTCTATATTTGAAAATTCAAAATATTCTTCAACCAAGGACGGGTCTACTCTTGATAATACTCGTGAGTAAATAGCTAAATTTTCATCAAGTTCTAATAAAACAATTTTATCATCACAATCTATCAAAGATACTTGTCTCAATTTCTCAATTTTTAAATTTCGTCTGATACAATAGGGATCTGATAAAACTTTGGGTAAATCATTTTCAAGACCAAATGTATAGACAATCAATAATGGACTTATTTGACTGTAAATAACACAAAAAAAAGTATCATTTTTATTCAAGACAGTCAATTGCATTGATGGATCATTATCATTTAAAAAATGCTTCCAGGATAGGTTTTTTTCAAACTTATAATTTATGTCAACCCAAATTAATTCTTTTGATGTCAATAGAAAAGCCGTATAAGAATCAACTACTTTGAAATCATTAATTTTGGACCAAGAATTTGAAGTAATCAACCTTTTGGAATGAACTTTATTTTTGTTTATTGAATACCCAATTATCCCTATTCTTGATAAAACAACTAGCAAATCAGTGGAAATCCAATACATTCTTTTCCAACTTGACAAATCAACACATAAATCATCCTGAACTGTGAAACCTGTAACTTTTGCAATAGAATTTTGATTAATTCGCCATATTTGAAAATTACCCTTTATATCTATGATTCCAAATTGACTTTTATCAAATTGGCAAAACTTTGCATATGCAAAATCTTCTTTGCAAAGTTGACTGGTTGATATCTCACCTAAAGTGATCCGTTTAAAAGATTTGTCATCAAATGCATAACTAAGTAGTTCAACGTAAATCTTTGTACATGTTCTAGTTAAAACCACTATTGAATTAGCTTTTAATAAACTGCAAGAAGTTTCAGTCTGTCGTATTGAATCTTTATATTCTATTTGCAATAAATCTGTTTTGGACATTTCGAATTCTTCATGTTCATACAAGGAAACATTCAAAAAAGACAAACTTTCTCCTGAAACAAATACAACTCCATTAGGACCGGTTTCTTCAAATTTAAAAAACAGGACCAACTCACTTTGAATTGGATCATAGGCTAAACCTGAATTTAAGATATTTGTCTCATACAAACAAGCTTTGATAATATTTTGTGGAATATAATAAAAATCAATTGCCTCTGTGATTGCTTTTTCTTGTTTATTGATATCATAATCCAAATCAGAAGATTTAACTATCAGGCTTTCAACAAATTCTTGATGAGAATTATCAACTGGTAAAAATATTTTGTGCCCATCAGATGCTTTGGAAAACTCAATATTTGGTTGCAAATATGATCCATTTGATGTTTCTGAGCTTTTAAGTTCCTTTAAATTTAGTATATTATCAGACTCATGATTTGATAGCACTGCATTCCCATTTATTCCATAACTTAGTAGAACTCCAATACCTTCTTTGTGTGGCCATGTCAGCATCTAGCTTGTTTAGTATGAATTATTTTTTTTTTTCTGGAACACATATCTCTCGCATTTAATTTTCACCAGGTTCAATATAGTATGAAACCGTGTTCAATACTATCTACAGCTTTTTTGTTTTGGTTATTTCATTTTTGTTATTCGGAACAAGTCAAGTTTGATTTCAAAAGTGAATACGAACAAGAATTGATGGATAGTGATGATATCACCACGAAATATTCAAAGTTGGCCAATGATTCTTTATTATGGGGTCCATATCGATCAGCATTATATTTTGGAATAAGACCTAGAATACCAAGATCATTGTTATCCGGTTTGATGTGGTTTTCAGTCAACGACTATCAATCAATTGGGAAAACCAGACATTTTTATGAACAACATGATGACATGTCAAAAGCCAATTGGGTATCTTATGATCCAAGAATCGGAGGTAGACAAATTATAGATGATAACGAAAATCATGTCACTATTACGATTGATTTTGTCAAAAGTTCTGATGGATTATCTTGGGGTGTGAAAGTAAAATCAATTCCACATAAAGGGTTTGAAAATAGTAAAATTGCATTTGTATGGTATTCTGGATTGGAAGGAGAAAAACAATCAGATGTTGACCACAATGAAATGGAAAGAACAGGCTACTTAAGATTGGAAAATATAAAAAATGTTTTGGGTTATGAAGGGGATGTAAAATTTGCAGGTATATCAGAAGAGTTGGGGGCATTTGAATTGATAATTAATGACGGTCCTTCTACTAATAAGCATCCAAAAGGAGTTGATATTGATCCTGAATTAGATCCTACTAGAGCTCATCATTACAGTTTAACAGTGCCAGATGATAACGTTTGGCAAGCAAAAGATATATTCATTACTATGTTGCAAGAATCAATACAAAATTTGGTAGAAAAATTTGGACAAGTTGAATCAATACCACCTGAAAATTTATTTATTTTAAGAGATTTAAATAATTTTGAAGGAAATCTTCATTTTGTACAAAAAATCTATGAAGGAAAATGTGAATTTGATATCATTTATGACAATGCAATGACTCCAACTTCAGAAAAAATCACAGTGAAGAACTTAGATTCCAAAATTAAGCAACTGCATGTAGAAATTGATTCTAAATTTAAAAACAATATTCAATTGAGTGCTCCATTCAACAATTCTGAAAAGTACAAAGAATTTGCAAAAGAAATGTTATCTGGTTTATTGGGCGGATTATCTTATGTTTATGGTGACCATTTAGTTGATAGAGAAACTATATTTGATGAAGAAACTTTTGAATCTTATGAATTAAAAGGTTCATTTGAAGGTCCACATGAATTATTCACACTTGTTCCTTCAAGACCGTTTTTTCCCAGAGGATTTTATTGGGATGAAGGATTTCATTTGTTACCATTGTTAAATTATGATTCAGATTTAGCTTTGGATATAATCAAATCATGGTTTAATTTAATAGATGAAGATGGTTGGATTGCACGTGAACAGATCTTAGGGAAAGAACTGAGATCAAGAGTTCCAAAAGAATTTCAAGTTCAAAGTCCACAAATTGTTAATCCTCCAACATTAACTTTAGTTTTAAGTTATCTTTTAGATCACACTTCAAAATTTGGTAAATTCGGTGATATCAACAAACCTTTGAAAATCGACGACAATGAAATTACTTTGGGTAGTTTTGTTTTAAATAATCCTGAAGTTTTGACAGAATATACAAGAGAAGTATATCCAAAATTGAAATTGCATCTTGATATGTTTAGAAATACTCAAAAAGGATATGTTGAAGAGTTTGATCGAGGAACCAACAAAGAGGCTTATAGATGGAGAGGCAGAACAACTACACATTGTTTAGCAAGTGGTATTGACGATTATCCACGTGCTTTACCAGCAGATGTAGCTGAATTAAATGTTGACTTATTGTCTTGGATAGGTGTAATGACAAAATCTATTCGTTTAATGGCTGAAATCTTGGAAAATCAAGAAGATGTAATTGAATTTAAACAAATTGAACTGGATATTATTGAAAATTTACATAATTTGCATTGGTCAGAAAATGATAAAACATATTGTGATGTATCAGTTAATGAAGATGATGAAAATATTTTTGTATGTCATAAGGGTTATATATCTTTATTCCCATTCTTGACAGAATTAATACCAGTAAATGATATTGAGAAATTGGAGCATGTTATTGATTTGATCTTGAACCCTGATGAATTATGGAGTGATTACGGTATAAGATCATTATCAAAATTAGATTCAAACTACAAAACTGGAGAAGATTATTGGAAATCACCAATATGGATAAACATTAATTATTTAGTTTTAAAATCCATTCAACATTATTTCATCAAAGGTTCTAATATAATGTCACCAGAATTGGCTGGAAAATATTGTAACGCTTATCATCAATTGAGAATCAACATTGTAAATAACGTGTTCAAACAATGGAGTAAAACTGGATTTGTATGGGAACAATATAATGATGTTACCGGAGATGCTCAAAAGGCCAAAAATTTTTTGGGATGGACAAGTACTGTACTAATAATGATGACAATGCCAGAAAATTTAGATAATTTATAGACTATAAACATTTACATAAATTCTAATTATCTTGTGTAGGATCTTTTTCAAATCTTAAATCCCAACCAATTTGATCACCTAATTTTGGTAAAATTTCAGCAACAGATTGAACATCTTTATCACCTCTACCAGATACATTTATCACGATATGTTGATCTTTTGGTAATGTTTTGGCTAATTCAATACCACCATATATAGCATGAGAACTTTCCAATGCTGGAATAATACCTTCCAATTGTGATAATAATTTAAAACCTAATAAAGCTTGGGCATCAGTAGCTGCAATAAAATCAGCTCTACCAATGCTCTTCCAATAAGCAAGTTCAGGACCAACACCTGGATAATCCAACCCAGCAGAAACTGAATGAGTGTCATGTACTTGTCCATCATCATCTTGTAAAACATAAGTTCTAACACCATGGAAAACACCAGGAATACCAGCAGCCAAAGTAGCAGAATGTTTACCTGAATCTAAGCCATCACCACCAGCTTCAACACCCAACATTTTAACACTAGTATCTTTTTCAAATGGTGAAAATAAACCAGTGGCATTTGAACCACCACCTACACAAGCAACAACAACATTTGGTAATTTTCCATCATTCAATTCTTTAAATTGTTCTTTTGTTTCTTGACCAATTACAGATTGGAATGTTCTTACTAAAGTTGGATATGGATGAGGACCAATTGCTGAACCAACAACATAATGAGTTGTTTCTAAATTAGATACCCAATATCTAAAAGCTTCTGAAGTTGCATCTCTTAATGTTTGAGTACCATTTTTAACTGGAATAACTTGTGCTCCTAATATTTTCATTCTAAATACATTTAAAGCTTGTCTTCTAGTATCTTCAGCACCCATAAATACAATACATTCCATACCAAATTTGGCACAAGCAGTGGCAGTTGCAACACCATGTTGACCAGCACCGGTTTCAGCAATGATTTTTTTCTTACCTAATCTTTTAGCAAGTAAAACTTGACACAATGCATTATTAATTTTATGAGATCCAGTATGATTTAAATCTTCTCTTTTCAACCAGATTTGTGCACCGCCTGCATGCTCAGTTAATCTATCAGCTCTATGTAATGAAGATGGTCTACCAATATATGAGTATAAACTTTTAAACTCTTTCCAGAATTCAGGATCAGCAACAGCATTTTCAAATCCTTTTTCTAATTCAGCTAAACAAGTATGTAAAGCTTCTGGAACATATTGCCCACCAAAATCACCAAATCTTGGATTAAATTTATGAAGTTCTTCTAAAATAGGTTTTGTTTCCTTGATATTATCATTTTTTGATCTAATAAATGACTTTGGAGCATCAACTTTGAAGGAATCACCTAAAATTGATTGAACATATTCTTTTGCAACTTTACCTCTTTGACCTGGTTGTGATTCACCAATTAATGTAACAATTTTTGAACCAATAACAACACCATCAGCTACTTTTCCAACTTCTAAAAAGTGGTCTCTGGTGGAAACACCAAATCCAACTGCAATTGGAGTATCTGCACCAACAAACTTTCTGACTCTAGCACATAATTCTTCTATACCACTTGAAACTTTACTTGAAGCACCAGTAGTACCCATTTTTGAAACAACATAAATAAATGAATCTGCAATTTGACCCAATACTTTTAATCTTTCATCTGATGTAGCTGGTGCAACCAAAGGAACATAAGATAAACCTGATTTTGTACACAAGGTTCTAAATTTAATAGCTTCTTCAGGTGGTAAATCAACGACAATAAATCCGTTAGCACCTACTTTAGCACAATCTTCAATTAATTTTTGTTCACCATATTTCAAGATTGGATTATAATAACCCATCAATATGATTGGTACAGTAACACCTTCTTCTCTTGCTTGACGAACCAAGTCTAAACATTTTGAAACTGTGATTCCATTTTTTAATGCAGTATTATTTGCAGTTTGAATAGTAGGACCATCTGCAATAGGGTCTGAGAAAGGAACTCCCAATTCAATAATATCAACCCCACCTTCTTGCATTCCTTTCAAAATTGGTAAAGTATCTTCAATAGTTGGATAACCTGCTGTGATAAAATTAACCAAAGCATTACGGTTTTCTTCTTTACACTTCTTAAAAGTGTTTTTTAACAGTTCTGACATATTTATAAGTTTGTATGATTAGATAAATTTAGTTTGATCCAACCCGGTTTATAATCTATAATTTTTCAATAATGAGTCAAGTTAATATGCAGGTGAAAATTAAAAGCGTTGAATCCAAACACACTACCTTAACTGGTAGCGCAAGATTAGGCAAATGAGATCTGAATTGATTTAATTAGTTGTTGTTTCTTAAATCTAACACTTGCTTATCAAACCTTGCTCTGAATATGAAATTTAATCTGTATATAGAATTATCAAGTATATTGATGATATTTTGTGGCTAACTCTAGATTCAGCTGAAAGATGGATTAAACTTCTATGCTTACAATGAAATTTAGATCATTTTGGCTGCAAAAATTTGCAGTTAAGACGTGGGGGGGGGGGGGGGGGGGGGGGGGGGGGGGGGGGGGGGGGGGGGGGGGGGGGGGGGGGGGGGGGGGGGGGG
>JANIVQ010000071.1:0-34011 GCA_030555925.1 Insectozyma xiaguanensis | reverse complement strand
CTCAATATTGTGGAAAATCAAGATTGGAAGAATTATTCAATGCTTCTAAAAAAAATCCTGAACAATATTGTACAATTAGTTCAAAACCACAAGTTGAATTCGACTTACCAGAAGATCAACCTAAGGAAAAATCAAATAAAGTTGAAATTTCAAGATTCGTACCACCAACTCAAAAAGAAAGAAGAGAAAAAAGAGAAAGACTTGCAAGACTTGAAGATAAAGTTGAACCAACAATTTCTAAAGATGAATCCCCATTATCACCAGTCATATCAACTTGGGACAACATTAAACCTTCATCATCACCAGTTGTATCAACTTATATTAAAAATGAATCTTCATTATCACCAGTTGAACCAAGTTTAAACATCAAATCTTCATTATCACCAATTGAATCTTCAATATCACCAATTAAATCTTCATTACCACCAATTAAATTTTCATTATCACCGATTGGATCAACTTTAAACATTAAATCTTTATTATCACCAATTGAATCTTCAATAACACCAATTAAATCTTCATTATCCCCGATCAAAACAAATTCAAACATTGATTCTTCATCTACATCAGTTGGACCAGCTTCCAATAAAATTAAATATTCATTAGTACCAGGTGAATCATATTTAGAAAAACTCAAAGCTTCATTACCAGATGAACCAACATCAAACAATGAAAATCCATTAGAACCAGATGATTCAAGTTTATCTTTGGACTTATATGAATCATCATCATCAGTTGAATTAATCATCAATAAACCTAAACCTTTATCACCAGTCACAGCAACCTCAAATTTAAGGGCTCCATATCCATATTATGGTATGAAATATAAATGTGGGAATAAATCAAGTACAGAAGTTGATCCAAAACCAGAATCAAAATATATTTCAAAATCTAATTATATTCCAAAAGAATCAAAATTAAGAAAATTATATCTGGAATCAATGAAAAGAGCTCCAGAGCCAGTCAACAAACCTACCTTAAGTGAACAGATTGAGATATTTTTAGCTAAACTTCAAGCTGAAAGAGAACAGAGACAATTATTAGTTGAACAATCATTACCATCTTCAACTAAACCAATTTTGAAAAAATCAATTAAAGTTCAAACACCATTAAATGAACTATCAAATAAACCATTATTGGAACCATCAATTATAGTTCAACCAACTATGTACACACCAGGAACTAAAAGAAAATTTAGTGAATCATTTGAAAAGCCAATTGAAACATCATCTTCTTCAATTTCATCAGTTTCAGAAAAACAAAATGAAACTTCATCACCTTTAGTATCTTCAATTAAAAAACCTAAAGTTGAAAATTCAATTGAAACTCATGATTCTTTAAAAGATGCAAATATTGTCACATATAAAATTAATGATTATGTTACAGTCATCAATTATAATTCTTCAAATACTAATGAAGAACCAATAGTTAGAAGTTCAATATTTTCAAGATTACTTGATAAGATTCATAATTTTATTGATAAGTTAAAGTTACATCTCAAATTCACACAATAATAGTTAGTTGTCAACTTATTACATTTCAATTATTCACATCAATGGTTGATGTGTCAAATTTTATTTCAATTCACTTTATTTCAATTCATCTTATGTTTTAATTATTTGTTGTTTATTGTTTATTATGTGTTTATTGTTTAATATATTAATACTCTAATTCATCTCTATGATTCTTTCTTTTATTGTTTAACCCAACCAAGACTGATGTCAGTACGGAATAAGGTTAAGATATATTTTGCAACCGATTTTGAAGGAAATACAAAAGATGTCAAGTATTGATAAATTTCATTAACCAGAAAACGCAATTGAGTTTGAATCTTTCATTTAATAAATATATATTGTTTACATTATATACCCAAGATTAAACCCTGGTACTTGATTACCATTATTATTTTCATCATCTGTATCTTCTATTTGATCATTCACAACTCCAAAACTTTTAGATCTAGATTTCATATTTTCTTCCAATTGATAATGCTTTTTCAATTTAGGATTTCTTAATTGATTTAAACTATGATTCATACAATCATCATGATCTACAAATGCTGTAGGTTGGATTGAAGATTTTTTATAACTTAAATCATAAATTGATGAACTTATAGATTGATTTCGATCTTGGAATGAACTAGATGAAAAGTTTTGATGATTTGTAATTGAAGTTGATGACATATTTAATAATGGCATTGTTAAATCTATAGGGACTTCATCTTCACTAGTTGAAGAAAATGATGATGATCTGCGACCATTTGGAATATCTGTAATATCTTCTTGTTCATCTTCCGGTAAGATCAATGTTGGAATAGTATTCAGTGGTTGTTTATTTGTTGTTGCTGTTGTTCCATTCAATTGTTGGATTAATAAGTCTCGTACTGTCATATTTGAATTGACTGGCAATGTACTAGTTTCAGATTCTTGATTCAATTTAGTTGAATCTGTTTCTTCATCAATTCTTAATGGTGATAAACTTAATGAATTATATCTTGATTCAACTTGTAAACTATTTCTACGTTCATCGATTCTTAAAGGTGATAAACTAAGTGAATCATTTCTTGATTCAACTTGTAAATTATTTCTAGTTTCAGAATCTTCATATGTTGGTGGATTCAATGGTGCAATATTTTCAAATGGTGGTGGATTAGTTGAAGGTTTACGTATTAAATGAATTGGTCTTTGAATAGGTGATGAAATTGGTGATGTAAAAGTATCTGGATGTGGTGTTGCTTGTGGTGAATTTATATTTGTTATAATACATTCATCTTGTGGTTTATATAAATTAGCTTCTAAATGCATATCACTATCACGTTCAATCACATTATCAGTCAGTTTAATATGATGGAATTCAATTGGGGTTGTACTTCTTTCACCAATTGTTGAATGACTGTTGTTAGTACTACTTCGTGATCGATTAAACATTCCTCTAATATTTTGTTCAACTGGGATAACCCCTGGTGACAATGGTGAATCAATAGTTGGTTGTTGTAATGGTGGTGGCATTAAATCATCATAAGCAGGTAATAAAGTATTATTATGAGCTGCAAGTGGACTTAAAACATGTAATGGAGAATCAATTGATATTTCATAATGTTTCCTCTTTTCAGAATTTTCAGGATCAACTCTTGATATACGTAAACAAATTTTAATCCAATGATGAGCTTGAATATTTTCATAACTTGTATCTGGATGAATTTGAGAATTTGATTTTGAACCATTAAGATCCTTTGGGACAAATAATTGAAATTCTAATTCTTTTGGTAAAATATCTTCATCAAATTGATCTAATCCAGTTGTTGAATCATCTTGAGGATTTTTTGATAATAAACTTCTACCTTTTTTAGCTTTATGTTCTAATAATAAAAATTTCTTACTTGGTTCCAGTCGATGAACTTTTTTATTTTTACAATAATATTCTAAATTTTCTGTAATATATATCCTAATTCTATGTAATGCAACTTTACCCCATAATGGTACAAATCTAAAAGCTAAAGGTAAATATGAGTTTAATACAACTGATTTTGCTCCAATAACAATATCATAACGTAATTGATCTTCCCAATCTCGTGTAATAACAATAGATTCATTTTCTTCAAGATTAGATTCCAGTGGTGTACGTATGATTTGTATTGGTAATTTCCCATTAAGATTAGTCTTGAATGTACCAGGTCTAATAATATTACATTCCAAATGATATTGAGTAGAACCAAATGTAACATCACAAGATTCAGGGATTGATGGTGGTAAAGGATGTTCAAAATTATAAATATAATCACCAGGTTGAAAAATCCCACTTTCTGTATTAGTTGGGGAAATGATTGAAGTTAAATCAGGTTGAGTTTCACTTGAAATTGAAGGACTTTTAGATCTTTTAATGAAACTAGTATTTAAATTACGAGTAAAGAAATTCTCTTGATTTGGTGGTGGAGTATTTGATCTTTGAATAGATAAATGTTCATCGAAATTAGTAGAACCATTAGAACCACCAATGAAGAAATCAGCACCATTATTTGGTAATAAATTAGTTGATTGGAAAAATGGCCAAGTATGAGTTATGATATCATTTATTTCATGATAAACATTTTTCTTTGGTGGGATACCTTCTGGCCAATCAGTCTTTTGTTGACCTTTAAATGTTAAATTTATAGATTTGATTTTAGATTGTTTTAATACTTTAATATATAAACAACCACGTAATAAAGTTGGAGGACGATTTTGAAATTCATATTGTTCAAATCCTTGGACAAATAAATTAGATTCAGATGGAATTATATAAATGTGTAAAGATGATGTTTGAATAGTTGGTTTAGAAGGTAATTGAGGTATATAAATATTAGAATCATTATGAGTGAATGTAGTAGTTGTATGAGAATTTGTCAACTGCAGTGCAGGAAATAATGGTGATTGCATTTAAGAAAGGAGGAAGAACAAGGAAACAAGAATATCAATTAAACATTTAAAGATTATGGAATAGATATGACTGAGTTGAGTTGAATGACTTGGATATAAGACTAGGGGATTGAATAATTGAATATACTCTCTTGATGATAAACTGATGAAAATAAAATTTAAAAAAAAAAAAAAAAATGCTGATAGTAAAAAAAAAAAAGATAAAAAAATAAAATAAAAAAAAAGAAATTTAGAGAGAGATATATTATTTAATATGGAGAGATTCTACAAGTTGAAGGAGTGAGAGAGTAAAAGAGAAAGACTAAGATCACATGACTACTAATTAACTTAACTTAACCAGCCAAAGTATTGTAAAAATTTAGATGACAATATACCACCATGTGTAAGATCCATCGATAGATGAGTAATATAATATAATAGAATAGAATAATAACTAATTGTAACTATAGAACATAGAATAATAAATATTTTAATCTCGTAATTTGTGTAACTGTTGAAATATTTATCCATTCCGGAATAATAGGAGTTGAAAATTTTATTATTAATTTATTATTTATTATTTTCTTGGTAGATATATTTTTGTACTTACAGGGACTCGAACCTCGTTTGGTAGCATATTTAATGAATTTCTTTATATTTAACCACTATAATTATTATTATAATTATTGATTAATTGAGTTATAATATTAGTATTTAAGTTATTAGCATTTGATTGATTGATCGAACTGGTTTATCTCATTCAAATTTACTACTAATTTACTCTTGTTCTCTTGTTCTCTTGTTCTCTTTTCTTTTCTTTCCATGATTATACCATATTGGGTTCAACTACAGAGATTACTCCTAAATCTTCTTATTTTTGAGACTCACTTTGTCAATTACTAATATAATTGGTATTAAGCTTGTATTAAGTAGCTGGTGAGTGTGTTGGTCATATTTTGGATAAGAGGAGTAAAAAATCTACAAAAGTTCTTGGTAAAATATTTGTTTATCCAGAGACTCGAATTACACATGGTAGCATACTAATGTAGGAAACGGCCACAGTTAGTATTCTTCGTTTCATTGAATGATCTTTTTTAAATATTGGTAATAGCTTAGTTACACTCGATGCTTATATATTACACTAAAATTCCTCTTGTTTTCTTTCTTTTCTTTTCCTTGTTAAAAGAAATTACCTTCGTTTAACTTTAAAATCACGTCAATTTTCTAACTTTTGAGTTGAACTTTTTCAATTTGCAAACTGCTTAAGATTAAAACTTGATTTAAGAAGCTGGTGATTGTTTTAATCCCTAACATTATCTGTTTTTATCTATTATTTAAAAAGTTGCAACCAATTTTCAATAATTTTTCAGTGTGAGAAAAAAATCAGTTGAGTTCAATCAATGATTTTGAAACACTTTAAATTCAATAATATTCTAACATCAAACTATCACACACTCATACGACGTCAAAGTACATTGATATATAAACCACCAAGAGAATTTACTCAACAAGAAAGTGAAATAATATCGAAAAATGAAGAATTAATTACAAAATTTAAGAATAATCAAATGAAAAATTCATTAATGGTTTTATATTTTGATAAATTTGGTGGTTGGTATTTGTTTCCCAAAAGTCCTAATGGTTCTAAACAAATAAATGATATAATTGAAGCTGAATTGAATAAATTTAACTTAACTAATATTTCAAGAAATCAAATACAAGATTTCATATTTGATTATTTTAAATATAATTTTGCATTTCCTTATAAGAAAGAATTAATTGATTCATTAGATAAAGTTATTCAAACATATCCTAAAAAGACATTTGCTCATTTACCATTAGAAGTTGAAGATACAGAATTTAAAAATTATTTAGAATCGAAACGATCACAAGTTTCAAATAAAATGTTGGAATTAAATTTAATTAAACAATCTACAGCTGATAGAAAAAGTAAATTACCATTGTTCATTACTCCAGCTAATGATGAAGGTAAACATGATATATTGGGGTTATTCACTGAACTGCAATTAAATAATTATTATAAATTAACAACAACAAATAAAGAAATTTTATGGAAACATTTAAAATTTGATGAAAAATTAAAAATTGAATCAGATTATGAACAATTTTTACGAAATGGTAATACCATATATAAGAAACAGATTGTCCCATTAGATTCTAGATTAAACAAAACTTGGTTACTTTATGGTTGGTATAAACATCTATAATATTATATTGTTTTATCTCATCGATCTTTTTTCTCACTCTTTCTCTCTCCATGTTTAAACGATTTTTTTCATCAAGTTTTAAACAATTGGATTCAAAGTTGCACTTGACGAATGATGATATAAAACGTTATTATCAATTGATTAAATTAACTGAATTACAATTGGATTCTAATAAACAACATTTAAAAGATAATTTTGATTTAATTTATTTACGTAAATCAAATAAATTTAAAATTGACTTAAGAAATCAATTTGAAAATATAATTAATGAAATTTTTAACATCAAATTGAAAAATGTTGATAATAACCAATTGGAGATAATTGGTGATCAATCAATAAATGATGAGAAAAATAAGATCAACAACAATTCATATATTTATTATTCAATTAATGGAATTTATCATTCAAAGAAAAAATGTAACCATACTAAATTACTACGATATTATAGATATTTGAAATTAAATAAATCATTATCAAATGATGAAATGTTGAAGATGCTACCTAGATTAAACAATGAGTTTCATAATTTATCAGGTATTGAAAAACAGAAGTTAGAATTTGAAATAAATGATCAAATATGTAAAGGATTCGATTTTATTAATGATTCATTTGAGAAAATTGAGTTCAAATCTGTTTTAGGCTTGAATCTACCACCAAATATTTACGAAAAATCCAAGCCACCAATTTTGAATTTAAAAATTGATATTAATACAGCTAGATTTGATGTTGATGATATTGATGACTATTACATTTGGAATTACTACTTAACTTATAGACTATCACAGCTAGAGAATATCCCATTTGATGAGAAGATCAAATTAATCAAAGATGAATATGTAAAGAAAGACAAAGATAGATTGAAAACTAAAGTGAAATCATCAATCAAACAAGGTCAATACTATTTCAATGGTGAGCTAACATCAATAAACAAAATCTTACCACAGTTTCCAACGATCAAATTATCTATAAATACCGATAAATCAAAGTATATCTTAAACCAAACGTCAGGGAATATAATCCCTATAATTTCAAATATGAATCAAAATGATGCATTTGATTATTATTGTATTATAAACAACAAACCAATGAATGAGCTACAGCAAAATTGGAAAAGTTTTGACCGTGAACAACGATTAGATTATCTCAACCAGTTTTTAAACTTATTAAAATCAAATAAAGACATTTATATGGGTAAGATTGTTGATTTAAATTTCAAAATACACAGTATATTAAAAAATGATAGACTTGAAAATAAATCTAAATTGATTATTCAAATATTTGGTCAAAAATATTTAAATAAAATTTATACAAATCATAGAGTTGATTTATTACCAATACCTTACATTATAGATCATAAAACTAAGAATGTGGAGATCTTGAAAACTTTAAATGATTGGTATATATATAATTATTATCAAAGTAAGAATATCAAATTCAAACTGATTGAACAAATTGAAAATGAATGGGAATCAATGTCAACAATTGAAAAATCAAATCATACCATAGAATATATGAAATTATTAAAATCAGGTAAAGATTATTTGTATGGAGATTTAGTTGATATTTCCGAAAAGATTAAATTGAATCACAATTTACAAAAATTGAGTAAAATTAAGATTAAAGATAAATTGAAATTATTCCTAAAGAAAGATTTACAATTTAAATTGTTTAAAAATGATGGGGATATAACATTATTTGGAAATTTATCAAATGATCAAGTTTATAATTATTATAAATTAACAAAATTAAAACAAGGTATAGACCAAAATGACATAGATGAGAAATGGAATAATTTGAGTAATGATGAAATTAATGACGTGAAACACTCGTATGAGTTGTTATTAAAAACAGGTAATGATATAGAATAAAATATAAACTTTTAAACTTTAACGTAAAACCTTTTGGTAGTCCAATGTGAAATTGTAGACAGTCGAATTACTTATTTTAATACAAGAAGAAAGGGTATACCATTGCAACAAATCGATAACTGAGATTTAATCTAATTTCTACATTATAACGTTTGTCTCTTTCATACTGTTTAATCTTACACTGTTCCATCACAGTTTTAACTTAATATCATTAGTTCGATGTAATTGTTGCAAAATTTAATTACCGAGGGAAATCAAAAAAAAAAAAAAATCAAAAAATGCAACACTATCACAATCACAACACCATGTAAAAGACAACTTTCTTACAAGTCCAATCAACGGTTTGACTCATGAATGCTATATCAATATCAGTTTTTTCAAATAACCAACCAATCAGGTTATAGTAATTATATTTAAAAATGATCTTCCACATGCGTTTAAAATAACCATATTTAGCAACTGTCAAAAGAAAAAGAATAAACGCGCTACCAAATGCGGTACGAGAAAAAAAAAATAGATTAACAACGATGCGCGCAATGCTAATACCATCCATCTCCTCTTTCCCGACGTAAGTTTGAAATCCCATTCCATTTTCTACTCCCCCACATTATATAAATTTATTTTATTTTGCTTTATCACAAGAAGAGTAAAATTAAACACACACACTCAATCATTCACACAGTTGATCTTTTTTTTCTTCCAACAACTTTCAATCAAATCATCAACTTCTTCTTCTTCTTTCATATAGACTAATCATCAATTATCAATTATCAATCATGGTTGCTGACTCATTACTTTATCATCCTACTGTTTCCAAATTAATTAGATTCTGGGATTCAACACCTCAAAGAGAAAAATCATTTAGATTATTAGCTTATTTATCAAGATTTTTAGGTTATTATACTTATAGAAAAGGTTATCCAAAAGAAATTGTTGATATGTTTAAGAATTTAAAGAATCAATTTAGTTTTATTAGAAAAGGTATGAGATTTTTTAAACCAGTTAATCATTTACAAGTTGCAAGTAAAACATTTGATAATAAATTAATGGATCCAATTTTACAATGGACTACTATAATAAGAAACTTGGGATATGCTGGATATTTGAGTATTGATGCTGTTTTATTCTTTAAATTATTAGGAATTGTTGATTCTAAAAGATGGCCAAATTTATCTACTTATGCAAGTAGATTTTGGTTAATTGGTTTAATTGCTGGTTTAATTAATTCATTAAGAATTATTTATAGTTTAAATAATTATGAAGAATCAAGTACAAATGAAAAAGATGTCGATCATAAAGCTATTGAAAAGAAATTATATTCAGCAAAGAGAAAATTGATTTGGGATTCATTAGATGCTTTTATTGCTTTAAATACTTTGGATATTTTACATTTCACAGAAGGAGACGTTGGTTTAGCTGGTACTTTAACTTCCATCATGGGTTTACAAGATATGTGGAGAGCTCAAGCATAAATGATTTTTATATATACTTTTATTTATTATACACCTCGTTATTGAACCTAGAAACTTAGATTTCTAATAACCTGACTCTGAATCATACTCAAGTCTGAATTTATGCTGTTGTGAGACCCTTCTCAAAAACCGTCCATTTCAAAGTATCCGCCTTTGGACACTTGTAGCTAACTTCAATTAATCAATTCTCATTTTAGAACCATTTTCGTAACCAGCCCAATAATATTTCATCAATACTTGTTTCAATTCTTGTATCAACTCATCTGAATTTGTATCCAGTTCAATCAATTCGGTCAATTTCGGTATATCCATTGACACATCAATTTTATTTTCAACCTTGACATCATTAAATGGTAATTCATTCACATTTGTATATAATTTATACATTTCCAACCATACATTATCAACTTGATCCATACTAATTTTTTTTTTTTTTTGGACTTCCATCGCAATATGGATCAAAAAGTTATACGATTACATATTAGTAATATCTCACCTAAATTGAATGATAACATACAAGTCTTGGTAGATAGAATTAATAAATATGGTACTGTGGTTGATGGGATTGAAGTCCATACAAAACCATTACAATTTAAATATTTTGCTTATATAAATTTTGAAACTACGAATGATAAATTTGAAAATTTAAAAAAATCTTTAAATGGAGTTGTATTCATGGGATTAAAATTAAAGATTAATATTGCAAAACCATCATATAAAGAAAGAATCCATCATGAGAGTAAAGTCAAACAGAAGGAGGAAGAAATTAGAAATAAGATTGTTAAAGCTAGACTTGAAAAGATTAATGAGTTTCATACAACTCGTCCTATAAATTCAACAAACTTATCTATACCGTCAGGATTAAACAATTCAGATATTGTATCAAAATCAGAACACACATTCCATAATTCATCAGGTAATATGAAATTATCACCACCTAAAACCAGATTAAATGGTTCTACATCATATGGATCTACATTACAATCGAATTTCAAATATTCATCAGGAAAAGGTCAAGTTGTGAAAGGTACACATAGAAATAGTGAACGAAAGAATTTAAAAACTCAATCATTACGAATATTAATCAATGGAGAGTTGATAAAAATTGAAAAATTCCACAAGACTAAATTATGGGGCATTGATAATAGACATTTTCAAGATTTAACTTATAAATTCAATGGTAAAGAATGGGTCAGTGGGAATAACCATGTTATTGAAAAATGTAGTATATCAGGAATAGATGCAATGAAATATGGATCAGATTTAAATTATGAACCTATAACTGAGGAAATAAATGATGATTTACAAAAGAATAAAAGTATTTTAGCTTCAGTATTAAACAATTTTGATTTCAATTCAAAAATTGAACTTGAAGATATTGAAGATGATGAAAAATTTGATTATGAAACAAGTGGTAAATTAGATTTACAAGTTGAAAATGTAAATAATGCTGATGAAATTATTGATACTATAAAACAAGATTTAATCAAACCTAAAGATGAAGTATATTATGATGAAAATGATGAAGGGAATCAAATTGATGATATTAATGAGAATTTAACAACTGAAGCTATAAATAAAAATTATCAACTTGAACATGAAATTCCAAAATCAAATACTGAAGAATTACGTACTTTATTAAATGATACTTCAACTTTCAAATTAGCATTATCTGATGATGATGAAGATTTAGATGAATCGAAAAATATTGAACAATCAATAATGGAAAAGAAAATCAAAGAACCAGAGGTGAAACTTCCAATTATAGATGGTAAAAAATTTGGTTTATTTTGGTATCATTCAAATTCACCATTTTTAATCACACAATCACAATTTTCTAAAATCGGTTCAGTGGAAGATACAATCAATCTACCACAATTACAAGATCCAACATCAAATGAATCAAATTTTGAAAATTGGTTTTGGTCAATGCGTTCTCAAGTTTCAAAAGATTGTAAAATACGTAAACGAGATATCATGAAAAAATTTCAATCAAAACGTAAATAGAATGAATCAACAACAAACACCTCCACCATTTACAATTAAGAATGTATTGCTCGATATCTACAATGGTATAATATTTCTAACGACTTCTTCACAAGCCAATATTTTGGTTTATCCAATCTTAGTATGTTTATCATCAATTATAACTAAAATCATCATTAATAAAATATCATATACCGAGATTGATTACAAGACATATCTACAACAGATCAAATTAATAGAGTTTGGGGAATTAGATTATTTAAAAATTGAAGGAGATTCAGGACCCATTGTATATCCAGGTGGTCATGTAATGATATATTCATGGTTAAATTATTTAACTTCAGGTTCAATCAAGTATGCCCAATCTATATTTGGATACTTATTTACATTTTGTGTATTGATTAATTGTGGGATATACAGTTATTTAGATGTTCAACCTTGGGTATTGACATTGTTCATTTTATCAAAGCGTACATTATCCATATTTGTTCTTCGATTATTCAATGATTGTTGGGTTAGTTTATGTATGTTGGGGGTATACTTATTATTAATTCAAGCTAATCAAGAACGGAACTTAAAATATGTTCTTTGTGCATTAGCTTCAGATTTATATGGGATTGCAATTAGTATTAAAATGAATTCATTATTATATTTACCTGGATTTTGCATAATTTTATACTTTTTATTGAATGAAAATATGATCCATACGGTGTTGATCTTATTGATTATCCCATTAGTTCAAATCATGATGGGTTGGAAATTTTTGTTAATCTTTTATAACGATGAATCATCAAAATTGATTCGTGAAAATTATATATCTCAAGCTTTCAATTTCAAAAGGAAATTCTTATATGAATGGACAGTCAATTGGAAATTCATCCCTGAAACAATCTTTAGTTCTGACACTTTTGCAAAAGGGTTACTTTTGTTACATGTTATTGCATTATCAATTTTTATATTTAATAAGTTTTTATCTTTTAAAATCATTGGGAAATCTAAATCTACATTGTTTAAAGATATGATAACCTTAAAGTCATCATCGAACCTGAACTTATTTCTTGATTCTGTTGTGGGTCCGAAATTAATCTTTTATACATTATCATTAACAAATTTGATTGGAATCTTATTTGCAAGATCTTTACATTATCAATTTTTAGCATGGTATAATTTTCAATTACCTGCTATAATCTTTATGAATTTTAATAATATATTTATTGGTATGTCAATATGGTTCTTACATGAATTATGTTGGTTGATATTCCCATCAAATCAAGTTTCTTCGGGATTATTAATTACAATCTTGACTACATTGATTATATTATCATACTACAATTTTGATAAGATTATAGATAAAACTAAAACTAAACAGGAATAAATATAGAACTTACAAAAATTAATTCTTTTAAATATACAATTAAAACGTTTATTTTTATATTACATACTATCTGTTGTATAAGAAACCGGTTTCAATATCAATTTCTTTTCAACATTTTGGTAACGTATCTTACAATCTCTAATCACCATTTTCTATTGAATCAACATTCCAATTGAATCCTATACCATCACCCAATGAATTATCCACGTTATTGTCATTCCAAAATTGGTTGATATCAAAATCTATATCATCAAATGTACCATGCGAAGATTGTGGGAATATATTCTGTTGTGGTTGACCATTCGTATTATTATTACTAGAATTATTATTTGAATCTCCTAATAAGTCAACATTGAAAATTTGATCACTTGAATTTGTTAATGCATCATTGAAATTGGTATTTGGTTGTTGTATTAAATTATCATCAAATTCAACATCTATTTTAGATTCTTCTTCTTTGATGACATCCTTTTCCTTTATTGTTTGTTTCTTTGGTGATTCATTTGAATTGGTTCCACTGTTTTTCCGTTTCTTCTTCTCATTTGTAACTGGTTCAGATACTGGTGTCAATGGTATAAATTCTTTCTTACCTATGTTTGGTGTGTTTGATTTAGATCCTTGTTGTTGATTTTCAGTGCCTGCACTTGAAGGTTGTGGATTATTGATTGGTGTTGAAGCTGTACTTGCTTTCCGCTTCCTAACTGGTTCTTTCTTCGCTTTTTTGACTGTTGATGTTGTTGGTGATGGTTTATTATTGATGATTGGCGAATTGTTTGATGGAGCAGGTGATGGTTTTTGTGTAAATTGTCCTGGTGCTGGCGCATTATAAATTACAGGGGTAGGTTGTTGAGAAATTCCTGGTTGATTTGGCGGCAACATAGTTTCTGAACCACCACTATTTCTTGCAATTTCTAATCTCTTCTTATTCTGCTTTTCCAACAACATTAATTGATTTTGATAATCTTGTAATGCATTCATATTTTTACCATTTTGAACACCATTTGGAGTTGAACCATTTAATGGACTGTTTTTCCTATTCAGATTATTTCTTGGTACATTCCCATTTGGAGTCAATGATTGTTGTACTCTTGGTGATAAATTTTTAGCCATTTCTTGTTGTTGCTGTTGTTGTTGTTGAGCAACTGCTTGTTGCCTAAGACTATTCATTTGATTCTGTGCTTGTTGTTGTAATGGATTTTTATGTGGTCCACCTTGTGCTGCTTGTTGTTGTTGTAGAAACATTTGTTGTTGTAAAGCCATGTTTGGTCCATTAGCACCTGCAGCCGCGGCAGCAGCTGCAGCCATCATTTGTTGTTGTTGTTGAGGATCAAGTCCCATGGGCATTTGTTGTTGAGCTTGTTGTCTTGCAGCTTGTTGTTTCATGAACATAATCATCCTCTGTTGATCTAAACTTTGTGGATGTTGTTGTTGGTTCATCATTTGTTGTTGTTGATTTAAAAACATTTGATTTGGATGGTTGGGTGGAATATTGAAATTAGGACCCGGTTGTGGAGGTTGCTGATGCTGTTGAGGTGGTTGTTGAGGTGGTGGTGGTTGTTGATTTGGTTGCGGCGGTGATCCTTGAGGTGGTGGAGGTGGTGGTGGCTGTTGTTGCTGTAATGGTGGTCCTTGTTGAATTGGTTGTGCTGATGGAGGTGGTGGAGGTGGCTGTTGTTGGATAGCTTGAGGTGGTGGTTGATTCTGGATAGTTTGAGGTGGAGGTGGTGGTTGTTGTTGTGGAACTTGTTGCTGTTGTTGTTGTTGTTGTTGTTGTTGTTGTTGTTGTTGCTGTTGTTGATGAAGATGTTGTTGCATTGCATTTGCAGCTAAAGATCCAGGTATAGCCATTGCCAATTCTTGTTGTTGTTGTCTTTGTTTCAACAATTGTAATTGATAATATTGTAAAGCCAAATTCAGTTTCCCATTTTGATTTCCTCCACCATTTTTAGCTTGAAAAACATCCCAAAATATCTGCCACCATTCATACAAAAATCCTTGTGGTACATCCATTGCTAATGATAAATTTGGTAAATTATGTTCTTTATGAAATTGTAATTGCAGCGGTGAATTATTTGGTGATATATTTGGTGAATTTTTATTACTTGAAGAATTTGATTGATTAGATGACGGTATACTTGGTATTTCAGCTTCATTAACAAATATCTTTGCAGTTTGTGGTAATCTCAGTTTAATCAAGAAATCATATATGTATGCATTTAATAATTGTTTTGCATTTATAGCATGACTATCAGATATTTTAGTTGTTGGAAAATCCAAAGGTTTATTCAATGGTGTTGATCGAGAATTCTTATTCAGTACATTGTTGGTTGATGCATTTGACTGTTCAACGTATGAGTTTGGTGTTCGTTTGTTATAATAATGTGGTGTATTTTGATGGCTCATGAATGATGATGATATGATAATAAAATGTTGGAACGGTAAAAACAACTATAAAATAAATAATGATAGAAAAAAAATGCAAAATATTTTGATAATCAATTCAAGTGAAAATAATAATTGATTGATTGTATGATTGATAGATTATTAGCTTTGATTGACTTTGATCAATAAATAATAATGATAATACAATAAGAAGTTGTTGTTGTAGTAGTTGCAGTAGTAGTTGTAAATCTTAATGTTTCTTGTTTCTTTATGCTTTAGTTCTTCTTCTATCAACACAATTTTGAAAAGCAGAAAAATAAAAAAAAATAAAAATAAAAATAAAAAAAAATAAAATATTAAAAATTAAATTTCACTAAACTAAATACAAAAACAACAATCAAACCTTAATACTTGTTTATATATGAATTGATAAATGGATACTCATTGATCAGTTGATTTTAAATAACTAATAAGATTGAATACTTATAGAAATTATTCTCAATCTATTTGTAAAAGTTATCAATTTAAATTTTAAAATTTGACAAATATCACGTGAGTACTGCATATAAGCAGACAGAAAAAAAAAGAAAGATAGAATCCCCAAGTAGTGTTTTTGTGCCCAATCCAAAACGGCATCACTTGCATTTTTAACTTTAAAGTTGATTTCTTAATAATATCAAGAATTTTTAACCTTTTATTATAGCAATGTTAGAAATGTGATTCAACTGATATTGTAGATTTATAGTTTTGTAGATAGAAAACCATTTATGAAACAAATGTAAAACGTAAAGAAGAAGAATTAAAATAAAAATTAAATGTTTCAAACATCTGAAACATGCCACATTATTAAAATAGAATTGTGAACAAAAACAATTAATCACCTTGTCACTTTTCTTGAATTGTACTGATACATCAAAGGTTTATATTCAATTAAAGTTGAATTAAATAATATTAATAGATCGACTCTTCAGGTCAAAGTCATGTCATCTGATAAAAGCACACTAACAAAAATAATTTCGTCCTACGATGGCTGTAAATTCGATCCCTGATAATACGAAATTTAAATTTTAGGTCGACTCAAATGGACCAAGACTTTTTCAATTCGTACAAAAAATTGTGCACAACTATAACTCGATATGAATTGGACACATTATTTTAGTAGAGATAAACTGGAATAGTGACTATTTATCAAGGTTACACTATCAAGTGATTCATAATGTTCACTTTGATCAGCACAAGTATTGATAATGCATTTATTAATATTACATAACATTTTACCTTTTATTCTTTTGTTTGATTTCTAAATCTTTTGTTGCATGTAATTTTATATAATTTGGATAATCAGATCTATTTCCTGTATAACCTAATGACCAATCATAACTTACTGCATATGCAAAAATTGTACCTGTTTTATTAAAAGCTGTTGCTGATATTGTACCTTGTAATTCTGGAAATGATTTTAATCTTTGTTTTGCATCTTTATCCCAAAAGCAAAATGTACCATCTGAACCAGCAGTACTGAAAGTGCCATATACAGGGTGAAAACTTATTGCATTTACGGCATAAGCGTGTGATTCATTTGCATTTGAGGTTGTCCTTGCTGTTGATGGAGTTGATGAAGATGGAGAACCTGATTTACGATGACATTTGAATGAAAAGCCAAATTTCTTCTGTTCAGCTTCTGTTATGTATTGTATTGCACATCTTCCTTCGATAGATCCAATGGCAAACCCATTAGCTTGTGGATAACATGAAATAGTTCTTGTTTGCCATTTTAAAGGACTTTGAGAACTTTTGAATATTTGTTGCGGATTATTTAAATCTATTACACTGATATGTCTATCTGCACAACCAACAACTAATAATTTCTGTGATGAATCCATTGAATAAACTCGTTCTGGTAATTGTATTGTTGATATTGGATTTGGTGATCTCATATCCCAATATTTTAAAGTTTTATCCCATGATCCACTAGCTACTACTTGAGTATTTGTTGGACCACATTCAACATATCTTACTGATTTAACAGCTTGATCATGTACCCCAATTTGTTGAGCTTGTTGAGATTGTAAATCAAATATTTTAACTTGATTATCACTACCACCACTTATAACTTTTGTCCCATCTAAAGACCATCTAGCACTGAAAACAGGAGCATCATGTTCATACAAGGCTCTACCTTGATTATTACCTGAATTTGGATCAATTTCATATATTCTTACTTTTTTATCCCAACTTGCAACTGCCAACAAATCTTGTTGTGGTGAAAACGATATATCCTCAATTGAATCTTCTGGTGGGTTATTTATAGCTATGTCTTGTAACAATTCCTGTCCTGTTGCTGCTGATGAAGCAGTTGAAGATGAACCACCAAGAAATGACATAGTTGATTATTTTTTTTTTCGTTGTTTTTCAAACCATGATTAGGTATCAATTGAATGAAAATGATATACCTACATTGATTTATGATGTTGATGACAATGACTTGGAAGTGAACAAAGCAAAAGTGTATGAAGATAATACTTTCATAGATTGGAGTTTGGAATCATTGTTGATACCGAAAAGTTTAGCTTCTTATTATAAGAAATGGGTGATTTTAATTGTTTCAGCAATTGTATTAGGATATATTACAGCATTTATAGATTTGATATCGGTGTCGTTGAATGATTTGAAAAAGGGTCATTGCTCGAGTAATAAAAGTGAATGGACATTATTAAATCCTTATCTGACATGCCCCGAGTGGAATAATTGGAGTCAAATATTATTTAAATCAAATGGTACCGTTGGTCATATTATGATAGATTTTCCAATTTATTTAATAACTGCACTTTTATTCATTATGGTTGCTTCTTATATAACCATTAATAAAGATGTTTTGATTAAACAATCCGGTATACCCGAGATAAAATTGATAATATCAGGGTTCAATTTGAAACTTGATGAATATTTGGGTATAAAAACATTATTTTATAAAATATTTGGTCTTATATTTGCTGTTGGATCTGGTTTATGGCTAGGTAAAGAAGGTCCATTAGTTCATGTATCATGTTGTATATTTAATGTTATTTATCAATTTTCAAAGTTTGATAATGAAGCAATACGAAGAGAGATTCTAAGTGCAGCTACTGCTACTGGTATATCAGTTGCTTTTGATTCACCAATTGGAGGTGTGTTATTTGTATTAGAAAGTATGCCAAGTTATTTTGTTCCAACTAGAATCATGTGGAATTCATTTGTATCAGCTACAATTTCAGTAATCACTTTAACTGGATTTAAAGTATTTACAGATGGTAGAAATTTTTTTGAACAAGATTTATTTCAAGTTAATTTCGGTAATTTTAGTTGGTTATTCATGGAAGTTGGTCCATTTATTTTCCTAGGAATCTTGGGAGGAATATATGGTTGGCTTACAATTAAATTAAATCTGAAATTTTTAAGTTTACGGAAACTGATTCAAAATAAATTACATCCAATTTATGGAAATTATTATGAAATTATAATTCTTGTTGTTATAACTACATTATTAAATTTCCCATTAGAAATTTCAAAATTACCATTCAATGCATATTTAAAAGAATTGTTTAAAGATCAATCTGATTATTTACCAAATACAGGCTCAACTGCATTGAAATTATTATATATTATAATTCAAGGATTTGTTTTAACTAGTTATACATTTGGTGTTGATTTACCTGGTGGAATATTGATGCCATCTTTAGTATTAGGTGCAACTACAGGTAGATTTCTTGGGATTATAAATTTATATTTACAATCCAAATTTAATTGGGATTCTTGGGCTACATGTACTGAAAAATCATGTTTGGTTGATCCATCGTCATATGCTGTGATTGGTGCTGCATCATTCATGACTGGTATAACTAAATTAACAATGTGTGTGGTTGTAATTATGTTTGAATTGACAGGGGCCGTTTCATATGTGTTACCAATCATGTGTGGTGTTATGACTTCAAAATTTGTTAATGATTGGTTACAACCGATAAATATTTATGATACTTGGTTAAAGAATAACTTGAATAATGTAGAAAGTAATGATGTTGTTAATCAAGGTAAAGGTTCAGGATTAGTTTCATTTTCAAATTTAACAACAACTTTGAAATCACAACTACCCGATATAACAATAAAAGAATTAATGGTTCCATTGGAAAAACTCAAATGTTTATGTCTTATACCTGACCAACCTTATACTATAGACTACTTAATACAATTCACAAAAGATAATCATGAAGGGTATCCGATAATTTTAAATTATCAAAATCCTTCATATATAGGGTATATCACAAAATTTGAAATTTTGAATAAAATCAATACAGTTTATGATCAAGGGCCAATTAGTTTTCAAATTCCAAATTTATCTAAAACTGCATTATCTATGCAATTACATTTTGAAAGAAAATTAAATAATTTTACACCATTAGAAATTAATTTAGAAAAATCAATCTTAGTAACTAATGATTCATCATCTGCTTTATTAATCATTGAAGAATTTGAAAAATTGAATTTAAATTATTTAACAATTGTGAATAATGAAAATTTGAATGGCTTTATTGATAGATTTATATTATCAAAACAAATTGAAAATAAGTTTGAAAATATTTTTAATGAGTTTAATGATTTTGATATGAATCAATTTGATTTGGAAACTGGTATTGATGAAGATGATTTAATGACAAAGTTACGATCAAATAGGAAAAGTATTGAGTTGATAACTTGAATAGTATTATTAATATAAATAACGAATTGAACGAATTTCGTCAAACAATTTACGAGATCAACATTACACAAAATTGAAAAATCAAAAACTATAAGAAAAGATTTTGAAAGCGTTGAAAAAAATTTGTTAGCCTAAACAAAGCTGATAAAATGGTTAATTTAATCTATCCGCTCTACTTCCAATGTAAAATTAGGATTAGAACACACAGTTGTTAATAATTTTTAGTATTTGGAATCGCGTAAAATTGTAAAAATCTGATTCCATTTTTCGCTTGGATGTAAACAAGATCTAGTATAAACAAACAATTCTATGACAAGAAGTATACTTAAAGACAACACTATTCCTTTGAATAGTTCTAGTCGTAGGGTATCTTTTAAACCTGAAGTCACATTACATAAAATCAATTATATTGAAAACTCAAATAAACGTAGAAAGACAAATTCAGATATAGAAAATGAAGAACTCATGGAAATGAAATTTGAAAATATAAATGGGTTTGAAGGTGAAGAAGTTTTACAAGATTCATCAGATGAAGAAGAAAATGATTCAACTAACCTGTTATTTAATGAACATAGACCTATTGAAAATCAAGATAAAGATGAGTTGACCATGGATGTAACTAATGTGATTTCAAACATCCTACCCTTTCAGGAAGAAGATCCAAATGAAATGGATCTAACTGAACCAATCAGTAAAATCACCAGATTGGGAGATGAAAATAAAGAAAACCAAGACCCTGAATCTAAAAAAGAAATTAAACCCAATTTGATCAATGAAGATGATCAACAAGAGAAAACCATGGATTTAACACAAGAAGTCAATATACCTTTGATTCCAATTCAACGGATTCAAAATTCAAATCAAGATGATCAAACAATGGATTTAACTCAAGTACAAACTAGTTCAAAAACGGAACAGATTTCTCATTCAAGTCAAGAAGATCAAACAATGGATTTAACTCAAGTACAAAATAATTCAAAAACAGATCGAATTTCACAGTTAAATCAAGAAGATGAAAATATAGATTTAACTGAAGTACAAAATAGTTCAAAAACAGATCAAATCTCAAATTTAAGCCAAGAAGATGAAAATATGGATTTGACGTTACAAAATGATGAAGTGAACAAGACTTTGAAACCTGAATATACTCAAGATTTAGAAGACCAACTGAATATGGAATTGACTCAAATGCAATTCGAAATTGTAGAGTCAAATCAAGATGATCAAACAATGGAATTAACTCAAGTTTCATATAAATTTGGTCGACCTCATCATGATTTATCTATCATTTCGGAAGGCGATGAAGTATCAATGGAAGTGACTCAAAATTTAAATACCGGTAATGATAAAAATAATGAAGAAATGGAATTTACACAAAATATAAATTTTGTTGGTAACGATAAAAATAATGAAGAAATGGAATTAACAGAAAATATAACCAGGATAAAGTCAGCTGAACCAGAAAATAATGAAAATGACGAAAATAAAGCAAGCAATAATGAAAAAGAGACAATTTTACAAGATGTTATAGAAAAAGATTTATTGGAAAATGCATCACAAATTCCAACTCAAACTCAAGAACGTACTTTTGAAAAATTTATAGAAATTCCAACTCAAAGTGAAGCATATAATTCACAAATGGAGAAAAGGCTAGATTTTCCAACTCAGAGTGAAGTATATAATTCACAAATGGAAAAGAGATTAGAAATGCCAACTCAAAGTCAAGAATATAACTCTCAAATGGAGAAAAGACTTGAAGAACCAATAGAAATGGAATTGGTAGATACTCCGGGTAATACACAAGCTACAAGTCCAAATAATTCACATATTCAAGAAGCAGTGACCACAACTACAGTACCATTAGCTGAATTAACACAAGACAATGAAGATGATGAAGAAGACGATGATGAGTATGAATATGAACCAATCAGTTTATCTCAATTCTTGCTTGATATAGGAATTGAATTCTATGACAATCTAAACTTGGATATAAATCCAAAATTAAATGTTTCAAACACAGATTCAAAAGCTTTAACTGATCAAGATTATCTACTAGCAAAATCGAATTTGGATATTCTAGAATTGTACAAGTTTAGTTGTGAAGAATTGAATAAAAACATCATTGAAGGTAGAAAGGTCTATAATGAGTATAGTGAAACTATTAAAAACAACAATCCCGTGATTTTCAGAAAATACTATTCAAGTGAAGATCCGGAATTGATGAAGATGAAGATTATAAGAATACGAGATTTTAATAGATTACAATCTAAAAAGACATGGTATAATTGGAGAAGTCAACTAACGCAGAATTTAATTGAAGAATTACAAAATCAAGCAAATTTATTGAAACAAGATAAAGAAAAATTAACTTTAAATTTGGACATATTAGACAATAGATATGATCAATCTAGACAAAAGTTGAACTTATTAAAAGAAAAATTATTGAAACTTAAACAGTTAAAGAATGTTAAAAATAAACTTTCAACTGAACAATTGACAAAATCTAAACAAGACATTTTACAAAACAGAAAAGAAGTTGATGAAGTAGTGGAAAAAGTCGTACCGGTTGAGGTCAAAAAAGTGGTACCGGTTGAAGTGAAAAAACCACTGATGGATGATATACTAAAAAATATCTCTAATTTACGATTCATAAACTCAAACAAATATATTTATGATGAATCAATTGAAATTGATATAAAAGAAAAATTTGAATACAAAATCATTCAAAACAAACTACGTAACAAGTCATTAATTAATTTATTGAAATTGAAAAAGAAACCTACTAAACTTGATCAAATTCATAATATTATAATATTTTGGAATTGGTTAAAACAAATTGATCTTGAAATTTATAAAATATCAATCAAATTTCCAATTGAATTAAATGAAACAAATTTAACGATTCATTATTTTAATTTTAAGAAAAATTATAAACTTGATATTCATGGTGTGATCAACAATTTAAAAGAGATTAAATTTTCAATTAAAGATAAATCTAAATTAATGGATACAACTAATGATATAGGTCTAAATATATATTAATGAGTGGCATTTAAAAAGATTGTTGCTGATAAACAAACAATCATAACTAATACACCCCATATTGCCAATGCCAACCCACCATATTTACAAAATTTTTCTAAATGAGTTAAAGGTTGTTGAGAATTGATTAATAAATAACCAAATAATCCAGGTAAAATGAATGAAATTGATGTTGAACCAGTTGAGCCCACAAATGCTAGGACATGAGCTAAATTTGTAACTGTAATTGCAACTATATAACTTAAAATTAATATAGTTGTCGTTATAATATAAAATTTCTTTGTAGTTAATGGTACAATGATTGGATCATGACCATCAGTATCTTGAGCACCTTCCATTGGTGTTGTACTTATAAATGATTCATCTTGAATTGAATTTTCACTGATTGAGTTCAATGATTCAATATCAGAATTTAATGATGAATAATTTTGATCATGATGTTGTCTTTTTTTAATATTTTGTACTCCATGAGTTATGAAATGTATTACATGATTGATTGAACCTCTACATGGATGACATTGTAAAGGATATGAAAGACTGACCATTATAACAATACATAATCTTCCAATCAATGAACTAATTGAATCTTTGGAATACATGGTTATAATATTTGAATTGACAGAATTACCAAATGTTAAATATCCAAATATACCAACAATCAAATAAGATAAACAAGCAATTGAGATTGCATTTCTTATGATTAAATTCGATTGTCTTGTTTCTGAACCATCTACATCATTAGGTTTTAATTCATTTATAATTGCAAACATATTTTGATGACAAGTATAGGCAAATACAAAAATTGGAAATGATGATAATGTAGATTTCCATGATATAGGACCAATCCAATCTATATGTATTTCATCATTTGATTCACTGAAATAATGTTGTAAAACTAAACAAATCAAATATCCAACTGAAAATAATGCTAATATACTTGTATATTTTAATGAATCCAATTTTTTTAAATAACTTAAAGGTATCACAATAATAATCATGAATATTGTTATCCAAAAGTTCCTTGCCATTAACCAATCATTAGTTACGTTTAAACTTTCCATAATCTTTGGCATTAAATCACCAATTACAACTAAATAACTAACACCCACACCAAAACATTTAATACTAATTGCTAAATCAAATACAATTGAAAAATTGGGATACGTCAATTGTGCAAGACTGAAATATGAACAATGATCTTTTTGATTTGTATATTTAGCTACTTTATTTTGTAAATATAATCCAAATGATGATGTTAATGAAGACCATATAATCAATATACAACCAAATAATAACCCATTTGATTTTAAACCATATGGCATGGCTAATATTCCTGCTCCAATGATGGTATTTAGCAAGTTGATACTACCTGATTTAATAGTTGCTCTCCCCATTTTTTAAATATCAAAACTTCATTAACCAATAAGTTTTTGTTTTTTTTTCTCTCGTAAAAATTAAGAGATTGTTAAGATAGAAACATTCATTTTTTTATTGAAAATAAAAAAGTATATAAATAAAACAAAATTTTTATACAAATTTCTTAAAAGACTAACCAACCAATCAAGAAAGCAATCAAGATCAAGACTAAAGCAACCGGTAATGAAAGTCCATTGACTTCACCATTTTCGTTTGAAACCAAAGCTGCTGCTGCTGGTGCAGATGTAGCTCTTTTTTCATTATTATCCAATTTGGTAGATAACAATTGAACTTGTCTTGCCAAAGCTTCCAATTCTCTTTGTAATTCCGGTGATGGCTGTTGTTGTTGTTGTTGTTGTTGATAATGTTGTTGTTGTTGTGGAGGTTGTGATTGATATTGTTGATGGGATGGTGTTTGTTGATAACCAGAAGTATTTGCACCACCATAACCATTGTTTTGTGATGAAGTATCATTGAATGATTTATCATGACTGTATGAATAATCTCCATTTGGTGTATGTTGTTGTTGATTAAATCCAGAGTTACCAATAACACTGGTAGCAGCAGCGGCAGCACCGCCACCAATGACACCACCACCAGCAGCACCACCCAAACCACTACCATGAGAAGCTTGTGGAGCTTGTTGATGTTGTACTGGAGCTTGATGTTGTTGTTGTTGAGATGGAACACTTCCAGCACCTCCAGCAACATCATGTTTAGATTCTTTATCTGGACCAACAACGTAATTAACTCTCAATTTCTTAGAAACTAATTGTGATTTATGTTGAGCTTCCAATTGACCCCATTGTTCACTAACTCTAGAAGCATCCGATAAGTGTGGTGCTGGTAATGAAACTAATAAAAATTTATCTTTACATTTATAATCGTGGGGTAAAGGTTGTGAAAATCCTTGTAAAATTATTGAAATTTCCAATGATGAACCAGGTTGAATAATTGAAGCATTAGGTCTAACACAGTATAATTTTGGTGCTGTGGTTTTAACTTTAAAAGCCAATGGTGTATTTGTTGGATTTGATAATGTTAAATATTCAGTTGTTTGTTTGGTAAATGAACCTTTAATAAATAGTTAGTATACTCTTCCAATGCTAATCTCTAAAAGTGTATTCAATGTTATACATACCAGTGAACTCTAATACTTGTGGTTGAACTTCCATTGTTGATTAAATGTGTAATAAGGAAGAATGGAATTTAAAGATGATAAATTTTGGTTGTCAATTTTTATTTGTGTTGAAAATTGAACTTTTTTTTTTTTTCTCTCTCACTTTTTTATTTTTTTTATTTTTTTTTTTAATTTTGATACCCTGTGATTTTATTCTTTTTGTTAATTGCTTAGGGGATAATTGGGGGTAGAAGATTCTGATTATACTCACACTTAGAATTTGATTCAAGGATAGTCAATTGTAGTAACAAATTTATTAATTCGATAAAAAAAGAGATTATGATGATATTTATATATTTATCTCAGTAACTATAAAGTAACAACAACAACTATTAGGATTTTCCCCTTAACAATTGAAAGTTGGAACAATTACCCAAAATAGACATGAATTTTTTTTTTTTTTTTCCTTTTCCATTTGATATTTTTATACTTTTATTATTTAACATATGAAATTACATATAATATGACTATATATTTACTTGCAATAATAACTTAACTTTTTAGACCAATCTTGCAATGTCGTTTAGACATGAAGTTAAACTTTGTAAGATTTCGAAGAAAACCCCACAATCACAAAATTTGGCTGGTTTAAAGATCTTTCTAATAATCATCACCTTTAGTAACAACTTCTTTCTTATGCGGATGTAATAATATTGTATGTTCATATTGTGCTGTATAACTACCTTTTTTATCAACTATAGGTGGATAATCTTCGACTATTCCGGCTCTAACCAATTGATTCAATGCAAATAAATATTTATCTTCACCTGTTCTTTCCAAATATCTTCTGCACCACGGTAATGTACCAAAA
Organism: Insectozyma xiaguanensis; assembly: GCA_030555925.1. Lineage (NCBI taxonomy): Eukaryota > Fungi > Ascomycota > Pichiomycetes > Serinales > Debaryomycetaceae > Insectozyma > Insectozyma xiaguanensis. Next base: position 7,125 of record JANIVQ010000071.1, on the reverse strand, counting down.
TTACTTTTAATATTGTTTAATAATGCTTTTGCTCTTTCTGGTACTTTGATATCATCAATATCTTTATTCATTGCATAATGGGATACTTCACCTTCAGGTAAAACATACCCATTACCTGTTGAACCAAATGTTTCAATTGCAAATGTCTCACCTTCTTCCATTTTTGTCATATCTCCATTAGCAATGATTGGTACTGTTTTACCAGAATGGATTACGTAATCTCCAATATTATGACCATTTAAATTTTTAATACATTTGATTGGTAAAATTTTACCATTTTCTTCCATTTCATAACTTTCCATCACTTCTTGAACAGCAGCTCCAATATCATTCAACCTTACATCTATACCTGCTTCTTTTATACCAGTATAAGTAGCTTCTTTAACAGCTTGCATGATTGTATCATACTTCCCATCTTCATTAAATGTCATGGTAAATGCTGCATCACAAATTCTACCATTCACATGTACACCAATATCAACTTTCATTATATCATCTTTTTGTAATACCAATTTATCACCTGTATTTGGTGTATAATGTGCTGCAACATGATTTAATGATAATCCAGTTGGGAAACCAATACCTTGTTTATAAGGATGATCATTGTTTGAATAAGTTCTTATAGAATTCTCAATCAAATCTGCAATTTCAGTCATTTGCATCCCTGGTTTAATCAGACTTTGAGCTTTTTTACGTACTCTTCGATGTATTTCAGCTCCTTTTCTAAAATCTTCCCATTTATTGTTTTGTTGACGATCCAAATATCTTTTCTCTTCTGATGTTGTACGATATGAATTCACTTCTAATGGATATTCCATCCATAAACCTTCCGGGAAAACTCCATCAGGATAGGATTGATCAATTGAAACTAATTTTTTCTTCTTATTATTCTTCTTCTTTTTCTTTTTCTTATCAGATCCTTCTGTTTCAACCTCTTGATTTGTGATTTCTTGAGATTCGTTTGTCTCCGTAGTTTCCTTGTCAAGTTTCAATTCTTCAACTTTATTCTCAATTGCTTCGGTCATAATTATGAAAAATCGGTTAATTACATCATCAAGAAAAAAAAAGTGAACTATATACTCGGGTCTAACACAAGTACGCACACGACTTTGGTTGCAAAATTTAATTACATTTAGCTATTGAAATCATGAAGTTATCAATGTGAGGATTATATGGAAGATATACTGACAAAAATTGAAACTTGTATTCATATTTAAGTTATTAAACTCAGGATATAATTTGAAAGACTTGAAAATATTGTACATGCAGAGAAGAGTCACAAAATTACAAGTAATTTAATTTGAATATTTCGTCTAAATCAACAATTTCAAAACAAAATAATAAACTATCTCTTCAAGATCATAACATATTTTACTTTAAACTTCTGTTCATTCAACTAACTTTATTAAAAATGAGAAACTCAATGTTCATTGGTAATGACTCAAAACTATTGCCTATTGAATTGATCGAATTGATTATCTCCCATTGTCAAGTACCTGAATTACTAAAATTTTATCTGTTAAACAATCAATTAGCTACTGAAGGAGTTAAAAAACTTATGAAAGTATATGTATTTCATAAAATCAATTTCGAGGACATGTTTGATTCTTCTTATGCTCTTGATAGCAAGATATTAATGGATTTATTAAGAAAAAATTGGTTACATCCTTTGTTATTCCCAATATTCATTTCGAGATCTGATTTTGAATCTGATTATGAGTCAAATTATTACTACTTGCTTCCAACTTTAAAATTTGAAACAATTAATCAAGATACCAAAGTAAGAATACAAACTCATAACAACAAATTAACAAAACACCAATTAACAGTTTATCATAAGTTTATGGATAATTGTGACCTTAAATTTTTAAAACAACTTCAATATGATTTTTTCAAAAATCTTCACCGGGTTTTCATGTACACAAACTCTGGAGATGGTAATGTGCAAAGTTACATTATTGAAAATGAATTGAATTGTATTACTATAATATTATTTTTAAGATCAGAAATTGAACTATTAAAATATTATGATTTATCAACTACTAAAAAAGTTCATTTGATTGTCAATAGTTTTGATGTGCTTTGTTACGGAATATTTTACATGAAAGAAATTTTAAAACAGGTTCCTACATTTCAAATTAACGTGAACGATCCAGTTCTTGTTTTCAGTTTTGAAAATAAAATCATTAGAAAGTTCTGTGGTGCAGAGTGGTATAAAAATACTTTTCAAAACATTATAACAGATATTGTTAATAAGAAGTAAATATATAATCGGTGCTTGCTGAGGTTGTGAAGCCCGAGCAAAACTAATTGTAGTTTGATTATTTGTAGTGTTCTAGTTTTATATTGGTATATATATTTACTAAGTTAGACGTAACAGTCTCTATTGATATAATTTTCTTGATTATTGACTCTTCTATTTATTCATCAATAATCATTTCGATATTAATTCACTATTGATTTTTCTTGTATCGCATTATTTCTAATGTCAATGCCAATTTGATAACTATTGTATCTTGAAAATTGAATTTTAAGCTTTGCAAGCCAATTAGCGCCATATTTTTTGATCAGTTTAAATGGTTGCAAATTTATCAAGTCAAATCATTATCACAAAGTAAACGTTAATATATGTCCGACAAGAAAAGATGAATCAATCTTTAAAACGTTCGGATCTAAACCAACGTGCATATCCCTGCGAATCTAAATGCAATTTCATGCAAATTCATTTTCAAGACCCATTAAAACAAATTTTCAATAGTTTATAGGAAAATTTTATAGTTCAACCAAAATGAAAACTTCGATGTTTATAAACAACGATTCAAAAACGTTACCAATCGAACTTATTGAGATAATTATATCATTCTGTCAATTACCAGAAAAATTGAAGTTTTACCTGCTTAATGAACAACTAGCCAAAGAAGGTTTAACAAAATTTAAAAGGATATACGTGTTTTTCAGGAATTTTTTACCTCACGAATACATCAACTGTGAAATTCTTACTGATGAAGTATTTACAACGTTATTGCAAAATAAAGAAATTCATCCTTTATTTTTTCCTTTATTTGTTTCGAAAATAGGTATTGATGACATAAGAAGTCTTAACTATTTTTATCTTATTCCAAATTATAACTTCAGAGAGCATGATCAAGATGTAGAGGTAACAATTGAAAAGCGAGGTAAATTGAGAATATTAACCGATCATCGAGATTTAATTTATCGAATGTTTATTAATACTTGTGGAGAAGTATATTTGAAACAACTCCAATCTAATTTTGTCAAGAAATACAACAAGATTGTATATTGTACTGGTCAGACTAATAACAATTTTATCCGGAAATCATCAAAACATTCAAATTCTTTGTACATAAGAATTCAATTTTGTCTGTATATTCCTTTAATTGATTTTTATGATTTATCTGAAATAGAATATATTTATTTAGAGATATATATGAGAGGAGACATTGAGGTATTTTACAAAAAAGAAAAGTTATTGAAAAAGTTATCTCAAGTTCCAAAGTTTGAATTTAGTATGAATCGATTACATATAAATTGCTTAATTGAAAATAAAGCATTTGAAGTAATGGACAATTTTGGATATTATTCTTCAAATACGATTGAAAAATATTTTAAAGCCATAGTTGATGACACTGAATTTCTGGAGCTATTGTTTTATGATTAGTCCATTAACAAATATTCATAATGTGACTTCATTGATTGAATTATAAAAGATTGTATTTCACTATACTTAAGATAAACTCAAGAAATGTAAGTATTTTATGCAAATATTTATCCAACGGTGTCATTATGATATATTAGCTTATTCAGAAATGTTGTTTGCTTCGTTGATTATTTTTCTTTACTGTATCCAGAATGTTTTTAGAATGAATAAGTTGAATTTTACAGAATTAGAACTCCCATAGATACTATATTTAAAATCTTATTCTTACTTTAAATGCAATAATGATTTGGACGTCAGTTAAACCAAGCAAGTGTGTTGTGGAAATAACATCAATAATTTATACTTTCCGTAATTGATACAAATCATAAAATTTTAGCTCAGCAAACTAATAAAATGTATAAATACATAAAGTTTCCTATCGAATCAAGTTTGAATAACTTAATAATAGTTATTGTTTATTTTCAATAAACAAAAAATAAAACGTTTTAAATTGACAGTCTAGTCTTTTGCAAAGTTTAGAATATTATTATTATTTAGTTCTACAATGTTTCCTCGAGAAATCTTTGAAAAGATCATGTCTTCTTGCAAAATTGAAGATCAAATAAAGTTATATCTGCTAACAGATGAATTAGCTATAGAAGGATTTAAAAAAATTCGAAAGGTATATGTGATTTACTATAAAAATTTGGATAGCATGCCAACTCAAGGACACAAGATTGATACTGAGACATTTATTAAATTGTTGGAAACTGAAAGTATAAGTCCAATCTTATATCCTTTGTTTATTTTAGTTCCATTCGATGTTGAATCTGGCTACGAGTATTACTATCTTTTTCCAGACTACAGATTCAAAATTTTCAAAAAATATCTCACAGCAAAGCACGATAGTCCAAGACATGATTGGACATTGGCAGATCATAGACAATTGGTTTATAAGTATTTTGAAAAATCCGAGTCATTAAAACAAGTTCAACATGAGTTTATACAAAAATTTGACACTGTTGACATGTATTGGAACTTTGGATCGGGATTTGTTAAGATTTATACTATTCACAATTATCATAATACTTTGCTTATAAATATTTACCATTACTGGAGAGTTAGCTTACTAGGATTTTACAATATGTCAAGATTTAAAATTTTGAAACTCAATATTATTGCAGATATTCGTCCAGGAAGAATGGCCATAAATTACATGATGATTATTGTATCTCAATTATTGTTTATTCCCAATTTAGAATTGTCAATTCCATTATTGAACTTCGATTGTTTGGTTGAAAATCAGATGGTAGTAAAAATTGAAGCTCCGGGCTACAGTAGTAATAGAATAACGAATGAATTGGAAGATATAATAAGACATAAAAATCAATAATCTCAATTAGAATTTAAATTCTGATTGAGTTAATAATAAAGATAAAAAGTATAAATGTTAGATGTTAATTAAAGATAAAAAATCAACTGATTACTAAAAAATTACGAATGTTGAAGTTGTGGAACTTGCATAGAACTAAAGTAGTCTGATGTTTGTAGTATTATAGTTTTTAGGTTATATATTTGATATTGTAATTTGATATCCATTAAGTTAAAAATTGTCTCTATCTTGTTCATTCAGAATTCTTCATCTGCTAATTAATCTTATATTAATCTTGAATTAATTAATATTACATTATCTTGCAGGTTAATAACTGAAGACTAAATGCATTTTTTCTAAAATGGTTGCAAAATCCAAATTATATAAAACTTTAAACAACTCAACCTTTTCATTATGATATCAACTTTGAAGGTTGGCCGATTAGACAATAAAAGAAAGAATCATAGAGATGAATTAGAGTAACAATATATTAAACAATAAACATATAATAAACAATGAATAAACAGATAATTAAAACATAAAATGAAATAAAGTGAATTGAATTAAAATTTGCCACATCAACCATTGATGTGAATAAATGAAATATAATAAGCTGATCATCAATAATTAATAACATTGTAGATTTATTGGGCGAACTTCAAATGTACTTTTAACTTTTCAATAAAATTATGAATCTTATCAAGTAATCTTGAAAATATTGAACTTCCAACTATTGGTTCTTCATTAAAATCTGAAGAATTATAATTAATAATTGTGACATAATCATTGATTTTAATAGTGACAATATTATTGTCTTGCACATTTGAAGAATCATGAGTTTCAATTGAATTTTCAACTTTAGATTTTTTAATTGAAGATACTAAAGGTGATGAAGTTTCATTTTGTTTTTCTGTAACTGGTGAAATTGAAGAAAATGAGGCTTCAATTGGCTTTTCAAATGATTCACTAAATTTTCTTTTAGTTCCTGGTTTATACATAGTTGGTTGAACTATAATTGATGGTTCCAATAATGGTTCATTTGATAGTTCATTTAATGGTGTTTGACTTTTAATTGATTTTTCCAAAATTGGTTTAGTTGAAGATGGTAATGATTGTTCAACTAATAATTGTCTCTGTTCTCTTTCAGCTTGAAGTTTAGCTAAAAATATCTCAATCTGTTCACTTAAGGTAGGTTTGTTGACTGGCTCTGGAGCTCTTTGCATTGATTCCGTATATAATTTTCTTAATTTTGATTCTTTTGGAACATAATTAGATTTTGAAATATATTCCGATTTTGGTTTTGGATTAACTTCTGTACTTGATTTATTCCCACATTTATATTTTATACCATAATATGGATATGAAGCCCTTAAATTTGAGGTTGCTGTGACTGGTGATAAAGATTTAGGTTTGTTGATGATTAATTCGACTGATGATGATGGATATAAATCTAAAGATAAATTTGATTCATCTGGTTCTGATGAAGTTTCGATGTTAAATGTTGGTTCATCTGGTAATGAAGCTTTGAGTTTTTCTAAATATGATTCACCTGGTACTAAGGGATATTTGATTTGATTGTAAGCTGGTCTAACTGATGTAGATGAAGAATCAAAGTTTAATAATGAAGATTGAATTTTATTGTAAATTGGTTCTATTGGTGATTTTGAATATTTGTCTAAAATAGGTTCAGCTAATGAAGATGAAGAATTGATGTTTAAATTTGTTTTAATTGGTGGCAATGGAGATTTAATTGGTGAAGATGATGATTCATTGTTTATAGTTGTTTCAACTGGTGATGATAAAGGTTTAATGTTGTCCCAAGTTGATATAATTGGTGATACTGGGGATTCATCTTTAAAAATTGTTGGTTCAACTTTATTTTCAAGTCTTGCAAGTCTTTCTCTTTTTTCTCTTCTTTCTTTTTGAGTTGGTGGTACAAATCTTGGAATTTCAACTTTATTTGATTTTTCCTTTGGTTGATCTTCTGGTAAGTCGAATTCAACTTGTGGTTTTGAACTAATTGTACAATATTGTTCAGGATTTTTTTTAGAAGCATTGAATAATTCTTCCAATCTTGATTTTCCACAATATTGAG
>JANIVQ010000070.1:0-35683 GCA_030555925.1 Insectozyma xiaguanensis | reverse complement strand
AGTGATTGGTCTAATTGGCATTGATAAAATTGAACTTAATTCAGATGAAGTTGATAAATGAAGATTATCTTCAATTGATTTAATCTTTGATTTTAATTTCGAAACAACTGATGAAACAGGAGCGGATTGAAATTGTGGTTTAAACATCATTGTAAAACTAAAAGTGGTAATGGGGAGAAAGATAATTTTAATTGTGAATTTGGACTTTTATTTATGCTGCAAAATTCCATATCAAATATCAAAAGACTAATATAATAAATAATAACAATAAATCAATAGTCGTGTAGAACACAAATTTTGCAACCATAATAAACTGGGACAGATTTTACGAAATCTGTCTATTCTTGTGAATTAATCAGCAGGTAGATAAAGAATTATTTGTAACTACTAGTTTGAAACATCCAAAATAAGATAGTTTGCAACAATTTACACATAGATGTCAACAATTTTATGTTGAAAATTTACGACTTCAAAAATTCAGGTTACAAAATTTACATATTATTTATATTATTTTTATTAAACTATAAATTATTTTCGTTTAAGATCAACAAGTTGATCATTTTCAACTTTTAAATCACCTAACCATTCAAAAAGAACGGCTAAATCTCTGTTGGCAATATCTTCTCTTTCACAAGCCTTGTCATACCAATGTTGACCAACTTCACCAAGGAATAAAAATCTATTCTTAAATTTAGCTGATTCAGTTGCCAATACAACATCTTTACGAGTTAATTTAGTGATAAATCCACCATTGTAATTTACATCTGCTGGTAAGTTATTTTCTGGGTAAACACCTGGAATTGGACAATTATCAACTGAAGCCCATGATTTACCTGTTGATACTGCAACTAATTTAGCATAATTTTGTAAGTTTAAACCAAAAGCTTTAGCCAATTGGAATGAATCTGCGGTTGCCAAGTTTGTGATTGCTAATAAATAATTGTTTGATAATTTAGCTGCTAATCCAGTACCATGTTGTGAACCACATGGAAAGATATTTTTACCCATTTTATTTAATAATGTGATTAAATCTGGACTGATGTCAGTGATTGCATCTCTACTCAACATAAATGATAATGTGGCTTTTCTTGCACCGGCTACTCCACCTGAAACTGGGGTATCTATGAAATCAAATTCTGGTATTTCCTTTTTAACAAGTTCATGAACTTCTTTTGAAGTTGGAATATCAATAGTTGATGAATCAAGAAATGTAGTTGCAACTTGATTATTATAACCATGTTGTTTATAAGCATCGACTAAATCTGAAACTACGCTTTTAACATGTTTACCTTCTGGTACCATAGTCATGATGAAATCCAATTGTTTATCAACATTAGTTACAAATTCAGGTAATGAATTTAATTCATGTATTTGTGATTTAAATTGTGGTTTAGTATCAGTGACTGTTTTAATAAATTTTGAACTACAACCTGGTAAAGTATCATAAACATAAAGTTTATCATCAGATTGTAAATTATCATAAATATGTCTAGCCATATGTTGACCCATTTGACCTAATCCGATGAAACCATAATTGGTTAATGCAGGTTGTGAAATTGAAAAATGACGTATTGATCTTAACATTTGTTATAAGTATATGCTATTAATGTGATGGAATGATATGATGATATGATGAATAAATGAAATGAAATAAAATGATTGGAAAAATATGAAAAATACAAAGAAAACTTGGGAAATTTTAAAGTACTTATATAGTAATAATTGATTAATGTGGTTAAAAAAAAGCTTAAGTAGTATGAAAATTATATTATACTCAATATATGAAATTTAATATATATGAAATGTGGAGTGAGTTAAAAAAAAAAATTTACGTGAATTTTTTTTTTTTTTTTATTATTATTTTTTTTTTTTTTTTTATTTATTTATTTATTAGCCAGAAACATCCAAACATCAATAGTGTATATGCTTTCTATTTCCCCTCAATTTAGTTTGTGACTTTTCTCCTTTAAATTAAATTTTTTTCATTTTGTCATTTTTTCAGTTTTCCTGGGGCAGAAAGGGCCAAGTGTTTTAATATCTAATACCATTTTCAATACCCATTCCTGACACCGTTCTAATACCATTTCACTATTTGTTTCAAAGTTGTTTCTTATAATGGGAGAGGTGGGTAAGAAAGGTATCTAGGAATGTAAGGGTTAATCTAGAGTCATACTTGAAATGATCCATCACAACTTACCAAATAATCGTCATCATTTAACTTCATATAACAAGGATTGTCTATTTTTACAATGCAACTAAAACTTTTATAACCGTTGCCGGTTCTCGGCGATTTCTGCATTATCGATAATTTTATTTTTTTTTTTTTTTTTTACTTCTACGTTGTTGTCGCCTGACCATCGTGTGAAATTTTTATTCCAACTGTGGTATCGGGAACCTCACCCTTTTCGAAGTTGGAGCAAATCTTTCTTTATTGTTGCTGTGTTTGATGGTAGAAACTTTTTAATAGTATAAGTTTTAATTAATATCAAAGAGATTGCTGTCGGAGGCCGAGTAGATTTCGTTGGAAAATTGAAAAATAGACGTCAAATATGTAATGAGTGTAGTACTACCTTATTGTTATAATTTAAACGCCAATTCAATATTTTTCTTTATTGTTTTAGTTTTAGTTTAAACAATTCAATTCAACCTTAACAAAGAAAATAACAAACCCCAGATTTATTTATTTTATTTTTTCCGCTTGTTTTGAGAGAATCATCAAGTTTAAATTCTAAATTTTGAAAACAATTGAAATATTTGAAGGTTATTGTTTTAGAGAAGCAGGAACTAAACACTCATTACATATTGACAGGTATTTTAACTTAGATGTTTGTTTAGCTAACTGATTGAATTACGATATTTGAATCGATACTTTCTTGGTAGAGATGATATACTCGGAAGATTGGTGTTGGTAAATTTTAAAATATTTTCTTAATATTATCTTAAATTTAAACAACAACATTTTTAACCAACCTAGGCTTAAAACCTAATATTAATTATTATGTTGCTATATTATAATTCTAACTTTTTGTTGTAATAAATTATTAATTGTTTATACATATTTTCAAACTTTGAATATGATTAAATTCACGGTTATCCATGGATAACTTAAATTTTAAGATTCTGAGTGAGAAAAAAAAAAAAAAAAGAATGGCTCATCAATCATCAATCAATTTTTATCAATGCTTCATCATCATCTCCACATTTAAAATGGAAAAAATTTCAATTGAAATTTAAAATTGCGCTAATCAAAAATCATATAATTTAGCCGCTAACATTTTTTAATCCAGTGCTACCGCTTTCCTATTCTAGAAGTAGATCCATCAAAAAACTGCATTAGCTTGCCGGAACCGGATAACTTGGAGAAAGATCATGATAAAAATAGTATTCAAAGACTATTATTGAAGACAGTAAGAGTATGTTGGTTGATAATAGTCGGGAATTAACTTATTGAAAGGTATTAACTATTTCATGGATGTTGATCTTCGAATAGCCGGTTTCAGCCACTTGATTAAAACAATCTTCAATCACGGTTGCAAGGTTTTTTTCCTCTTCCTCACGGCTATAGACTGAATTTATAATTATTATTAGAATTTAAATGGCTTATTCGCTTATTTTCAATTAGAGTAAATTGCCCTTTTAAAAATTAGAGAATTGTTATATATTAGTTTGATAATAAATTAAATTTAGGTGTATTTTCATTCTCTTGATTGTTATTGTAATTATAATTATTCCATATTGAATTCAATGGTATTATCTCATTTTCTTTCTTATTAATTTTTTTAATAAGTTCATTTTTAATACTGACTAATGATTCATTACTTATTGTACCCAATTGTTCAATTTTCTTCATTGTGATGAATTGTGGACCATTCTTTTGATTATTATTTAATTTCGTAGTTATTTGATTCAATTGTGTTTGAATTTGTTTAAAATCTAGATTTAATTGAGTTTGAAGTTGTTTATAATCTTGTTTTAATTTATTTAATAATACATTAAGATCATTTTGTTGCTTTGAAATTAATGTATTCATCTTTGTTATTGATGATTGTTGATTTAACATGATTTGTTGTTGTTTTAAAATTTCATCTTTGATTGATTTAAATTGTTCATTGATTTCTATTTTATTAAATTGTTCTAAATTTTCTTTTAATTCTTTGATATCTTGTTGATTTGTAATTAATTGATCATTGAGTTGTTGTATATTTTCTTTCAATTCTTCATTGGATGAATGATAATGAGTTTCATCCCGATTAAATACAAACATTGTAAACAATAGACGGTTATCAATTTAGCCGAGATAAACAAAAAAATTATTAAAAAAGGAAAGAAAAAAATATTCGTATTTGCAGCCAAAATTGATCCAACTTAAATAATTTACTGTAACCCCAATTGTAGAATTATACTCAATTGTAATATTCAATCATGATTTATTAAAAAACTTTTTAGGTTAATTATATCAGAGTATTAATCACACATCACTTATATATTTTAAGGTTCTAACCGAAATTTCTCCAAATTTTTTGCTTTTTTAATTTTTTTTACAATCTGTTTTTGGATCTGATGTTTTACCATATTTATCACAGACATACATACAAGCAGCTTTCAATCCAACAGCAGCATAGTTTGCTCTTGTCGAATGACAATATTGCATGAATCCATCAGCAGCAGAACAATAATCAAAACATTTCTTTTTATCAAATTTACCACTTGAACTTGAACTACCACCACCATTACGGACAGCCAAATGTGGGTTTGAAATTTGGTTTAATAAATCTTGTAATGTATCATATTGTGGTAATCCATCAATTTCATTTTCAGTTGCAATTGATACAGTAACATTTGGATATTTAGATAATAATTCAACATGATTAAGGAAATCTTGGGTTGAATCTTCATCTCTCTTGCTGGCATAACAATGGGTACCTTGATGAACTTGTGAACAAGCCAGTTGCCAATCCTGTGGGGTTACTTCCAAAGTACATGAACAATCCGATTCTGTACATTGTTGATATTCAGCTGATGTGATTGTAAAACAAATTGCAAAAACATTCGAGATTAACATGATGAACAAAGTCATCAATTTGAAAATACTAGACATGTTGATTGATTGATTGATTGAAAATATTGTAGATTCTTATCATCTATTTATACAATTTCTAAACCAAACGTGGATGACAGATTCATAACCAAGGAGTTCTATAGTTTGACATGATATTCAAAATTCGGTCCAGTTTGAACACATGGTATCGAAATGGTTATGGTTATTATAAAATGGTTACCAAAACGCTACCCAGTCTAATTCAAAAGGAGTAATAACCTTAAATTATAATTATGTCTAAGTAATTGGATATTTGGGCTTAAACCGATGTCTATTTTTGATAGGAGTTATGAAGTTTAAAATTTTGACAGGATCGATAACAATAGAATCTTAGATCATTTATACAAACCTTTAAACGTTTTTCATAGACCAATTTTTCATATTTACCCCCTAATATAAATACCCAACATTTTAACAATCAATTCTCAACCCAATATTCGAAATAATCATCATGATCATGTTGAATCAAGGATCAATTTAAATAATTTAAATCTGTTGATTGTCAAACGTGCTTTTATAATTGGAACCTTCAAATCGCCGATATTGTGTTTGAAAATTATCAAAAAATTAAGTCTAATTTTCAACTTTGGATATAAAGTTTTTTGATTTGTTCAAAGTGGTTTGTATAAATCAAAACCTTTCTTGCTTTAAATTTATAATAATTCTTTTAATTAGATGGTCTCAATTTAATGTCTCAATTTAATAATCACCGTGGTTAAATCATTGAGTGTTTGGTCCCTAATTGACATAGCATTATAAACATTTTTTCCTCAAGTTTTGCAATTGAATTTGAATTTATGATATTCATACACATTGATACTGAAATCTTGAATTTTCAACCAAATTGTCATGCGAAATCAAATATAAAAAATTTAATGAGTATTCAAAAATTCATGAACATTACTTGCAATCAATTCCTTATCTCAACAGTTTTTCATGAATTTACATTTGGTATTGGTTAATAATTCTTTATCTGATTAAAAACGCTACCTGTTCCCCATCAGGAAGTAAGCGCTTTTTTGTTGATAATGTATCTACTGTTAAATTAGATCGAACGGCATTTAAGTATAAATATGAAAAATTTCAATCCACAATTGAAAAATTATTTCTTCTTCATTGTTCAATGGTTGAATCTATATCTTCACAGACTCCAACAAAGACTACTTATAACTTACCAAAACCACAACCAGCGTATTATCCATTCCCAGGATCAAAACTTTATGCCAATAAAGAATTATATACTGAGATTGGTAATGCAAAGAAAACATTAATTGAAATTCATTTATGTCAACCACGTAATGGTTTAGCTATTAAAATCCCAGCAAAATCAATTTTCCGTATTACAACACCCGAAGGACCACAAGTATGTGATTTAAATATTTGGAATCAACATAATCCAAAAGAAAGGTTTTGGGCAGCACGTACCAGACAATTACATTCTGCTCATGTTAGTACTTTTGATAGATTATGGTCGAATTTACCATATTTACGTCCATTAGTTACAATTACAAATGATACATTATCTTCACGTCATGATGAATGGGGTGGTAGAGTTCATGATACTTTGGGGACTAGATGTGATCCATATGTTGATAAATTAATTAGTGGAGAAGATAATAATGATCATTGTCATTCAAATTTAATTCGTGCAGTTGAAAATTTTGGTCTTGATGAATTTGATATTCATGATGTTTTAAATGTATTTCAAGTTACTGGATTGAATGAATATGATCAGTATTTCATGGAAACTTGTCCTGCTACAAAAGAAGATTTCTTTGAATTGTTTGCTGAACAAGATTTAATTGTGGCTATATCTGCTTGTCCAGGTGGTGATTTGAGTAAATGGACCTGGGGTGAAGAAGATGGTCAAGGTGAAATGGTTGATTGTTGTAGACCTTTGGGTATACAAGTTTATAAATTAGATGATGAAGAACAAGTGTTGAAAGATTGGAAAGAACCAGAATTTGTAAATTATACTGGAAATCATGGATTAAGCAAATAATTAAACCTAATACAAGTTAATCAATCAGTAGATAAATAAAAATATGTGTATAAGTCCCCTAAACCTCTTGAATTAAAATTTTGATGTCTAAATGTATATTTCTCTATATAGTTCCATCTATACTCGAGCCTATCCAATCACTAACCTCATCATTTAAAATATACCCTGCTACATCACTCCCTGTATATCTCAATTCATTAGACTCAATATAGCCTTGAAGATACCTGAATGATTCAATGATATCTTTTTCTTGACAATCAAGTTCAAACAGTTTTAATATTCCCTTTTCAACAAAAAACTTAATCTTTAAATCATCATTCTCAAATTCATGAGTGAAATTTGGTGTATGACCGAAAATCCATGACCATTCTTTTAATTCATTTGAAATTTTTGTTATATCAGTTGGTAATTCCATAGTTTCATCAATTTGAATAATTTTACAATTTTTCATATTTGCAAAATCTTCCAATCCCAACATTTCATCAAACTCGTCATTTTCAGAGTTGATTCCATATTCATTTATAAATGCATCACTTACTGTGTTGATAAATTTTTCAGATTCAATGTTTATATTGGCCACTTTGCTTTTAACTGAAGGGATAGAACTCTTGGATACAACAACTCCTAAATTTGGTGATTTATGTAGAAGGTTTCGAAGTATATCTAATTTCAGATTGAGTAACATTGTACCATGATGATAACTTTTCCCTTTACTCAATTTATAAGCTGAACCTGAAATTTTTAAATTAGTATCTGTGATTATATCACCACGATCATTCAACTTTGTTTTAATCTCTGGTAATTGATTCATTCTTTCAATGATGAGTTTATTAAATTTTGTACGATCAAATTTCGATTTTGTAGTCATAAATGAATAATTCACATTTCCTAAATCGTGTACAACTGTACCTCCACCACTTTTCCTTCGTATCAATGGAATTTGTAAATTGTTCAATAATGGTAGATTAACTTCTTGCCATGGGTTTTGATTCTTCCCACTCACAACACATGGTGAATTGATATAAAACATTAATCGATTATAATTCAAGTCAGGTTCAGTTGGAATTGGCATAGAATTGTATATGTAATCTTCCACGGCTAAATTCACAAAAGGATCTGTTAATTTTGAAATGAAAATCACTGGTTCTTTCAAACTTGTAAACTCCGATAGATTATAACTATCATTTAATCTTTGTTTATAATTTATAAGATCTTGAGATTCTTTATAATGAGCGAAATCACCAAGATTCAAATCATCAAGGTTCATCTCATTTAAATCATCTTGAAATGGGACTTGGACATGATAAGGCCGTTTCACAATTCGGATGAATTTAACTAGTCGATTCATCAATGAAAAAAAAATTACATAGATGAGTTTAACTAAACAAGATAATCAATTGGAAACCCATTTATTAACAAGATGTTATGATTCAAATGCAAAAGTTATTGAACTACTAGAATCAAGGTATTCAAACAATGGTGAACAAAAACCATCAATTTTATTCAAACTTACAAATAAACATACAAATCCAAAACGAAGTTTAAAACAATCATCACCAAGAAAGAAATCAACAAGATTGGAATTAAAAGAGTTTTTCAATAAAACATTAACTCATCAACGGAAATTGATAAAGAAAGTACAAAGCAATACTAAAGTGAATATTGAAAAACAATTGGATTTTTATAAGATTCCTAAATTTGAACATTTCATATCGTTGAATGAACTATGGCAAAAATATATTTCAAGTTTATTGTTTCGAGAAGATGGTAATTTACAAATCCCCATGAATCAAGTATTGTCTAAATTAACAAGTGCAGATTTCAATGGTTGTTTGGTTACAGTATCACAACTGAGAAATACAAATTTGGTTGGAACTAGAGGTATAATAATTTGGGATACTCAACATTCATTCATACTTGTGATACCAAGAGGTAAAGATTGTAAAGAATGGAGTAAAGATAAACTGAAACTATCAGCTAGTGAATTGATTGGTGGTATCAAGATTATACCAAAGAAATTTACAATTTTTATTTTTGAAATTCAAATACCAAATAGTGAAGATGTACTTGAATTTTCAATTGTTGGTTCAAGATTTGAAATAAGATCTGTTGAACGATCAAATAAGAAATTTAAAAACCATTGTATAGATGATATATTATAATGTAATTTATTGACGTAAATTATTCAATTCTAATTTTAACAATTCATTCTCTGGATTATTCAGTATTAATTGATCAACGACTGATGGATCTTTCGATGTGGTGACATAATTTATCGTATCGATGATTTTTTGTTTATTTTCCGGCCCGTGCTCTTGATTAACTTCTTGATTGTTTTTAATTAAAACTTCATCAAATGTACCTTGAAATTTTGAATTTTCTTCATCAACAAATTTTGATAAATCATTTAAAACATTCAGAATATAATTATCATCCAATTTCTGTTGTGGTTGTGATATCCCTAATGCAGATAATTTATCATCTTTCTGTAGTTGTTTTGGTTTCATTTGTGATAATTCAGATAAGGTATTACTCAATTTAATCAATTCATAATAATTATCATAAATTATTGATTTCTTAGCTTGATTACTAGATGATAATTGTAAACTAGCCATGTTCCGTAGTTTCAAAACATCTTGTATAGAACTAGTTGATATGAATTTATCCAATTCTTCCAGATTGGTAATATCTATATTGAAATCTTTCTTTCCTTCTTGTTGTTCTTCATTAATGTGATAAAAATCTTGTAATGCTTTCCTTCTTGATGAAACTTTTCTTGGTTTAATCTCTGGCGTAGGGGTAGTAGATATCACAGGGGAAGCACTACTACTACCATTAGGTTTCTTATAAGATAATGGAGTATCAGTATCAGACATGTTGATAATTTATTTTTTCAAGAAATCAAGTTTTGTTAAATTCAGTCGCAGCTGGCCTTATTTCCAATGCCATTTCATACGAAAGAGAAAATACATATCAAGTCAATTATTCATTAATCCATGAATCTAAATAAATCAAGTCCTTTTCATCATTTAAATCTTCTACAATTGATTTATAATCAAACACACTATACAATTGATTATCCAACAAATAATCTTTTGTATAATTTGATATTTGATCATCTAAATCTTGTATTGATTTATTTAAACCTTTTTCAATTATACTTTGCCATGTACTTTTAAAAACACCTGAATTTTCACCACCAACTTCTTCTATTTTATCATCATACAATAGAACATCACATAATGATCTTATATCATTTAAACCTAATTCTACACTTGAAACTTTTGATGAATTTATTAATTCCATAATTTCATCCAAATCAACACCTTGATGTTGTGATATATAACTTGTTTGTAAAGGATTTGAATTGATATCATCTGATTTCGGTATTGTTTTCGATGTAATATATCTCCATATGACTTCAACTAATGTATCTATAAATTCTGTATCTAATTCTGAATCAGTAAACCATGGTCCACCAGTTACATCTATACTTGGTTGAACATTATATAACATATAGATTTTCCTAGTTGGATATTTAACTGATTTAACACTTTTAATATATCTATTAGTTTCTAATGATTTTAAACATTTGGAAACTATATGTTGATGTAGATTGGTTTTAGCTTTTAAAGTCTTTGTCCATATCCCTTCTCTACCCGATGCCTCGATGTGTTCATAAATCATAGCTTCATCATTATTCATATTAAACACTTTTTTAGCTTCTTCAATTGATATAGCTTGGAATTTAATCTCATCACCGGTTTTACTCAATTTGATTAATTTATTATTGATTAATTCTTGTAAATAAAGCATCAATTCGGATTCTTTAATATCCCCTAGTAGACCTTGTAGTTCTTGTTGAGAAAAGAGCTTGTTGGAGCCCAAGTCCCTCATCTTTTGATGAAGTAGGTTTGCTTGATCTGAAACAGACATTTGATCTGAGATGAAGGTATATTTTTTTTTTTTTCAAACTAATGAGTGGTGATGATGATGAATTTTTACAACAACTTGATGAATTGAATGAAAATAAGAATAAGGTTAGTTTTAAGAAGAAATTGGTAAAGAGCCAAGTTCAAAGAAAGAAAATATCATTTGATGATGATGATGTTGACGTTGAACCAATTCAATTGAAATCGAAATTAACATTCAAGAAAAAAGACAAACAAGTGAATGAAAAGAAGAAATTAGATTTATCAAAGTACAAATTACAAGATGAGAGTTATAAATCACAGGAGATTGTGTTAAATTTGGATGATGATATTGATCAGTTATCAAATGATGAGAAATATGTACCAATTGAAACAAATAGAGAAGAATCTATAAGTAAACGAGGGTATCTAAACTTATTAGTGAATGAATATAATCAAGAAAACAAGAATTATGATGATGGAACGGAAAAGCAAGAGAAAACTATTGTTGAAGATGACGATGATAATGATATTGAATTAAATGATGATGAGATGGGAACATTGAAACAAAAGATTGATTTTACTAATAAATTTAATTATGAATTACAATCAGATGATGAAGAAGTTGAAAAACCAGTTGAAATTCCAACTATTGAACAACAACAACTTCAAATCAATCAATATATCAACAAATTACAATTAACTAATCAATTAAAACAACAACAACGATATCAATTACAGTTGCAACTTAATCAAATTGAACAATCAAAAGTTGATCTAATTAATGAATTGAATAAATTAGTCATTCACTAAACATATTGATGTTTGGGTGTGAGAAAAATGTTAACCGCGATTACTCAATTGGGTGAAAATTTTTCAAACGGTATAAAAAACTCAAACATTCCCTCCATCTTTACTTAATAATGTTTAGAACCATAACTTCAAAGAAATTATTTTCAACTTCAATACCTATGTCTAGTCCAAAACATTTGGTCAATATATCATCATTAACCAATGATGAGTTCAAATCATTAATCGATAAAGCACAATATTTCAAACAAATTTATAAATCAAATAATATAGATGAAATTAAATATAATCATGATCAATTATTAGGTAAAACTATTGCATTGTTATTTTCAAAAAGATCAACTAGAACAAGAATAAGTAGTGAAGGTGCTGCTAGTTTCTTTGGTGCTCAACCAATGTTTTTAGGTAAAGATGATATACAATTAGGAGTCAATGAATCAATGTATGATACAACAAAAGTCATTAGTTCAATGGTCTCTTGTATATTTGCTAGAGTCAATAAACATCAAGATATACTTGATCTATGCAAAGATTCATCAGTACCAATTATAAATAGTTTATGTGACAAATATCATCCTTTACAGGCTATAGCTGATCTTTTAACAATAAAAGAATCATTTGGTACCACTAAAGGTTTGAAATTGACTTGGATAGGTGATGCAAATAATGTTATCAATGATTTAGCAATTGCAGCTTTAAAATCAGGTATAAATGTATCAATAGTTATACCTAAAGATATTCAATTTGATAAAGATGTTGAACAGGATGCAATTCAATTAGCTAAAAGTGAAAATTTGAAATTTGAAATATTAAATGATCCAATTAAAGGTTTAGATAATTCAAATATTGTAGTTACAGATACTTGGGTTTCAATGGGAGATGAATCTAAAAAGATTGAAAAATTAAAACAATTCAATGGATTCCAAATTACAAAACAGATGATTGATTCATCAAATATAAATGAAAATTGGAGATTCATGCATTGTTTACCAAGACATCAAGAAGAAGTTGATGATTCAGTGTTTTATAGTAAAAATTCAGTTGTTTTCCAAGAAGCTGAAAATAGATTATACGCCGCCATTGCTGTCATCAATGGGTTTGTCGTTAACAATGGTGATTTGAATAAATAGATAAATACACAGTTTGATTACTCATCATAATACCCACGCCATAATTTTTTCTTTTGTCGTTCCGTCCCGATTGGGAACAACTCCGCTAAATTTTCAACTTATATAAACCCACAGTTTTTCCCAATTCCTCAATTTTCTAATCCATTAATGACTAAAGTTATTGTATCTGGTGCTACTGGGTTTATTGCCCAACACGTTGTTAAACATTTGATTGACAAGAGTTATCATGTCATTGGTACAGTTAGATCTCAACAAAAGGGTAAAGATTTAAAACAATTACTTGATAATTCAAATTTATTTGATTTTGAAATTGTTGAAGATGTTGAAAAAGAAGGTGCTTTTGATCAAACATTGGAAAAGCATAATGATGCTAAATATTTCTTACATACAGCTTCACCATTTCATTTCAAAGCAACTGATATTGAAAAAGAATTATTACAACCAGCAATCAATGGTACCAAGAATGCTTTAAAAGCAATTCATAAATATGGTAAAAATATTGAAAAAGTAGTTGTTACTTCATCTTATGCAGCTATTGCAACTTCGACTATTGAAAGTGATCCAACTCAAACCATTACTGAAGAAAGTTGGAATCAAATCACTTGGGATGAAGCTTTATCAGGTCCGGTACCTGGTTATAGAGGTTCAAAAACATTTGCTGAAAAAGCAGCATGGGAATTTTTAAAAACTGAACAACCAAATTGGAAATTAATTACTGTTAATCCAAGTTTTGTATTTGGACCACAATTTTCTTCATCATCAATTAAAGAAAGTTTAAATACTTCATCTGAATTTATTAATTCAATCATAAAATTGAATGCTAGTGATGAAGTACCAAATGCAAAAGGTGGTTTTGTTGATGTGAGAGATGTTGCAAAAGCTCATGTAGTTGCAATTGAAAATCCAAAAGCTCAAGGTCAAAGATTATTGTTGAATGCAGGTAGATTTACTTCCCAATCAATTGTTGATATTATAAATGAAAATTTTAAAGAATTAAAAGGTAAATTACCAATTGGTAAACCAGGTACTGGGGATGAAATTATTAAAACTCAATTAAGTACAGTAGATAATTCAAAAACTTTAGAAATTTTAGGATTTAAATTGATAGATTTAAAACAAACTATTATTGATTCAGTACAACAAATTATTGATGCTAAAAAGGGTAAATTATAAATTTAAATATAAAACTCGCTATTTTATTATTAAACTTTGTAAATTGACATCTGCGCAATTGTTGCGTCTTTTTACCTATGGTTGCATTGTGATGACTTTGCCACCTTATTTGCAACCATAACCTTTCTCTCATCAATTTTCATGAATTAGAAACAGTTAACCAGAAGAAGTTGAAGATTCAAATACAGTTTTATATTGTTCAAGTCAAGGGGTCAAAAATTGTCTTGAAAATCAAGAAAATTTATTTTTAAATAATATTATTTCAATGCCCATTGAACTCATGAAATTTTCAAAATAAACAAATGTTAAGGATAAGATCACCAGTTTTGAAAACTTTGATTTATTTACTGGTTGTTCTACTATTAATAGGGCCATTGATCTATTTATACAATGATATCTTATTTGAACATGCAATATCACATGAAGAGGAATTATTTCCAATCAATGATTATACAAATGATGACATTGTAAGCAACAACCAATCATCAGCATTAACATCTGATATATCAACATTACCAACTACACAACACTCGATAAGCCTATTCAAACCAAATACAAATACATCAAATTGTCAGGATATTATGATATCAAAAGAATTGGCAATCAGTGAAAATATCATTTTTGAAGACAATTTCAAATTTATGGTTTCAAAATTATTACAACAATTGAATGATGACCCAGCATTTCAAGATTTAAGTGACTTTTTCCAAGGGAAATTACCTGGTTGGTTAAAACAAGATGAGTTCAAGAAACATTTTTTTAAATTTGCAGGTACTTCGATTTGGTTAAAAGATTATGGGGTACATTTCATGGTTAGTAGAGTATTATTCAGTCAAACAGGTATTAAATGGAACCCACAAGTTTCATTGTTATATGCACAAATCTTTGATAACAATTGGAATGAAATTGTTGATAAAGAATTGGAATTATCAATTTTTGATTATGATGGTATACGTCGAAATGAAATGATTCAATTTCCAAAATTTTTACCTATCCCTTTTTATTATGATATAAATAAACTTACAAAACGATGGTATGGTCCTGAAGATACAAGATTATTTTTAATACAGAATGAATTGGGTAAAGAAGAACCATTGATGATTTTCAATTCATTCCATAGATCTATTAAAAATGTCAATGATAAAGGAGATCAAGCAAGAGTCAGATATCATTTTCACCGTTCAATGTTTGTTGGTTGGCCATTTAGGTATCAATTGGGTAAAACAAATACTGATGGACTTCAGAATGAAAAATTTGATAATTTAAAGTATAATAAAATACTTGAATTACGAATCTTTGGTCAAAATCGTAAAAAAGTTGAAAAGAATTGGACACCATTCATCGATCCAATGGAAAGAGTCAACAATAAAGATAAGTTTGTGTATTTAGTGTATCAATGGGATTCATTTACAATTTTAAAATGTAACCTTGATGAAATTAACGATGTTAGTAATTGTGAATTTGTATATCAACAGAATGATAAAGAAATAGAAAAGATTGGACCTATACGTGGTGGCACTGAGATTATACCATTCATAAATTCTCACTATCAAGGATATTGGGTAGGTCTATTACGTGCTCATATTGATCATTGTGGATGTGGTAAAGCCATGTACAGACCAAATTTATACATATTACAAAGAGTTAGTTCTGAATTCAAATTATTATACCTTTCATCGTCAATCTCATTTAATGTTACAGTTGGTGGATGGAGAGATACTAAAATTTTATGTGCTGCAAAGGATCCAAATGTTTTGATACCTAATGGTATATCTAATTGGGAAGTCGACAAACTAACAGGTATAGATGTTTTTACATTTACATTATCAGTATCTGATGAAAACAATAGTTTAATCCATATATATGGATTGAAAAATTTAATTGAAGAATTAATCCAAAATGACATTTCAACTGATTATCATGACGTGATGATGAAATGTGTATTGGATTATTCCATTCAATTTTGTAAAGCTTTTGGAGAGGAACAGACTAGATTAGGTATAACAGAAGCTAATCAACTAGTATAGATTGTATAGTAATTTTATGATACAGGAAAAAAATTTTACACCCAATTTTCATATTTGATGGAAATTAATCAAATATCTTCTTTAAATGAAGACCAGTTCAAATCTTTAACACATTACGGTCCTATAACATGTATAAAGATTATAAATAATCATATTTTAGTTGGGTATGGACCAACTTTGAAAATATTCAATGCTAATGATCAAAAATTAATTTATCAAAGTCAGATCTTCAAGTATACAAAGATTCATAATATAGATATCAATCCCAATGGTGAAAAATTAGTTGTAAGTGGTGAAAAAGTCTATTGTATTTTGAATTTCAAACAATTATTCCAAGAAGATGTTGAAGTGGTTGAGAAATCAATTAATGAATGGATCATCACGTCATGTTTTAAAGATAATGATACAATATTGTTACTTAATGCATATAACAATGTATATGAAATCGATACAACTAAGGATTCAGTGATAAAAAGTCATTGTAATGAGAAATCTATCTTGTACAGTGGTTCAATCAATACCTTATCCAATGGGGAGATATATATTGCAGCTGGAACAGTGATGAATGGGGTGATAATATGGAACTATACTACGAAGCAAGTATTGTATAATTTGAAGCATCATGAAGGTTCAATATTTGGTGTCAAGATTGATTTCAATGGAAGATATATAATATCATGTTCTGATGATCGATCGATAAAATTGTACAATTTCAAAACTGGTGATTTACTATCTACAGGGTGGGGTCATGGATCTAGAATATGGGGACTTTCATTTTTAAAAGACGACAAGGATTTAAAAATCATGTCAATTGGTGAAGATTGTACATTGAGAATATGGAAATATATTCCAAATAATCTGAATTTAACACAATTGAGATTATATGAAAATTGTCATAAAGGTAAACATATATGGTCAGGAGATGTAGATGATGTTGATTTGAAAATTTGTTGTACTGGTGGTGCAGATGGGAAATTAAGAATTCATGATTTAAATGAAGAAAACAAAATCACAAATCGATATCTGCTTGAGACAATATCTAAAGAATGTAGATTTCAACTTATTAAAAATGAATTTATTCGAGATTATTACTCATTGGATCATTCATTAATAATCTTAACTTCAAATGGACATTTGATAAAATTTGAAAATGAAAAATTTGTATATATTGGTGAATTTTCAGATTTGAAAGATGTTAGTATAGTCAAAGGGTTTCGAGAATTGAATGTAGTTATAATTGCAAGTCGAAATGGTAAAATTTTAATTTTAAAAGATAATGAACAATATTGGCTTGACACTAAAAATGAAAAAATATCAAATATGTTCACTTATCGAAATAATGACAGATATTTTGTATTTATAGATTTTCCAAATCCAAATGTTCCATACCTACTATATGAATTTAATTCAAAATTTGAGATTATCAAAAGTACTGAAATTGAAAAAGATGAAAAATTTTCAACAATATCATCTATAACCATTGATACTGAAAATGAATGGTTGATTTTAGGACTAAGGAAAATCACACTTAGAGTTATAGATTTAAAAACCATGGAATCATCAAGATTTAAGAGAGTTTCACCAGGTGATACCATAGCTCAAGTTTCAATTATAAATCAAGATAAAAACTGGGTCAATTTATTACTATTAGCAAAAGATGGTGTTTACACATATATTAAGATTTCGAAAATTGATAAATTCAAATTGGATATATATCAACAGAATAAACTAACAAGGGGGTTTATTGAAGGTGGGTACATTCAAGATAAAGATTTAATCTTGTATGGATTCAAATCATCTTATTTCTATGCATGGAATGAAACGAAACAAGTCGAAATCATGAATGAGTTTTGTGGTGGTAATGGAGCAAGACAATATGAATTTATAAAAGATGAACAATTTAAATTCATATACAGTTTTAAGAATTATTTATGTATATGTCAATTTAAATCAAATTTTGAAAATTTCGGTTTATTGAATCCTGGGTCTCATGGTAGAGAGATTCGTGATTTATCAATCAATCAAAATTTAAAATTGTTAGCCGTCATAGCTGAAGATTCAACAATTAGTATTAATAAAATCTTACCATCTGGTCATGTACAAAGTTATTGGTCAATGAACAATCATATTTCCGGAATGCAAAAGGTTAAATTCATAAATGATGAATATTTGGGTAGTTCAGCAGCAAATGAAGAATTTATAATTTGGAAATTAAATAATTTAAATGATGTACCTACTATATATGAAATTTCAAGATTGGAGAAAACTAAAGATATACCAGATTTAAGAATTATGGATTTTGATTCAATTGAAATTCAGAATGATCAATTTATAATTGTCACTGCATATTCAGATTCACAGATTAAATTATGGAATTATAATGAAAAATTTGAATTGATATCAAGATGGATTTACAAAACATGTTGTATTTTAAATGTACAATTTTTCAAATTAAAAGATCAATTGTATTTATTAATTGCAACAACTGATGGGTTTATAACAATATATGATTTATCAGATTTCGATGTACATCCGATCGTCTTATCAAAACAATTACATCAAAGTAGTATAAAAGCAATCAACTTGTATTCAATAGATGATTATTTCATCTTGATTACTGGTGGTGACGATAATTCAATAACTGTCAACAAAATATATCTTGATCATGCATTGATGATGGACACATTGGATAAACAAGAGTATGCTGCGTCATCAACTATAACTTCAATTAGTAAAATATCAAATTTCAAATTTATAACTACTTCAGTTGATCAAATTGTTAGGTTATGGACATTTGAAAATAAACTACAATGTTTATCTGCTAGATTTACAACTGTTGCTGATACTGGATGTAGTGATGTAACAAATTTCAAAGATGAACAAGTAGTAGTCATTGGAGGTGCAGGTTTAAGTACATGGAAAATAAAAAATTAATAAACTATGTTGTATATTATCTATCTAATCTAATTTCAATAATCTTAAATTAAAAACAGTATCATTAATATTTTGTTCTTCTTCAGTAATAACTCTTGATTCATCAATTTCATTATATTCTTCAATTGGAAATTTAGTTGATTTAATTAAAATTTCTTCATTATTTTTAACAACATTATTCAATTCAATTGTATCTTTTATGATTTTATATTCAACTTTAACATCATCAGTTGTATTTAAACCAGCTTTTTTCCTTAATCTTTGAACTCTATTAATTAATTCTCTAGCTAACCCTTCACTTATTAATTCAGGATGAGAATTTGTATCCAAAATAACCAATAAATCTTGGAATGCTCTATATTCTTGACCTTGAACTTCTTTTGAATCATCCAATTGTTTAAGAACAACTAAATCTTCAGCAACTAAATCAATACCATCAACTGAAATTTGCCCACAATTTGCAAAATTCTTAACTTCATCTGATGATAAATTAGGTAATGCAGCTCTAACTTTTTTAGCATCTTGTTTCAATTTTTTACCCAAAACAGGCCAGTCAGCAACACAAGCATATTTAACATGATATTTAGATTCATCATCTGTTATAGTTACATTTCTAACATTCAATTCTTCTTTAATATAATTTTCTAATGATTTGATATCTTCAAGATAATCTGGATCAGCGTTCAATACAACCAATTCTAAAAGTGGAGTCTTAAGTGATATTAATTTTTTTTCTCTGATATTTCTACCTAAATCAATAACTTTTTGCATTCTAGAAACTGCAACTTCAATCTTATCATCAAATAATTCTTCTCTGACTTCTGGATATTTCAAAAAGTGTACTGATCTTGTATCAACATTTATAGCAATTTTTTCCAAATCAGCAGATGAAAAGTATTGTTTAATTCTTTGATAAATACCATCAGCTAAATATGGTGTGAATGGTGCCATTGTTCTTGAAATAATTAATAATGCTTCAACCAATGTGTTTAATCCCCTTTTAGTATCTTCTAAACCATCTGGTGAACCTTTAATTCTACGACGATTGAATCTAATGTACCAATTAGTCAAATCATCAATAAATTGTAATAATCTTGGAACAACAGTATACAATCTATAACCAGTCATTTCTGAATGAATAAATTTAATCAATGATTGAATTGATGCTAATAACCATTTATCCATAACATTTGTTGATCTTAATTCACCATCATAAATAAATTCTTCACCATTGGCTTTTTTATACAAGTTTGCTGCATCTTTGAAAAATTTAAAAGAATTATACCATGGTAATAATACTGATGAAACAATTTCTTTAACACCTTCTTCTTTAAATTTCAAAGTTTCAGCTCTTAATACTGGAGAATTAATTAAATATAATCTTAAAGCATCAGCACCATATTTTTCCAAAACTAAACCTGGATCTGGATAATTTTTCAATCTTTTAGACATTTTTTTACCATCTGCTGCTAAAACAATACCAGTAACAATAACATTTTGATACGGAGCTGTATTAAATAAATGAGTACCCAAAACAGTCAAAGTATAAAACCAACCTCTAGTTTGATCCAAACCTTCAGAAATGAAATTTGCTGGGAATGCATCTAAAAATTTTTTTTGATTTTCATATGGATAATGTTTAGAAGCAAAAGGCATTGATCCAGATTCAAACCAACAATCAAAAACTTCTTCAATTCTTTTAAGTTGTCCTTTACCTTTTTGAGATGGAATAGTAATAGAATCAATACTTTCACGATGAATATCAGTAATATCATTATTTCCAGATAATTTTTTCAATTCTTCAATTGATCCAACACAAACAATTTCTTCAAAATCATCACTGACCCATAATGGAATTGGTGTACCCCAATATCTATTTCTTGAAATATTCCAATCTCTTGCATTTGCAATCCAATTTGAAAATCTTTTATCTTTAATATTTGATGGAACCCAATTTGTTTTTTCAACATTTGATAACATATCAGGAATAATTTCCCCAATTCTTACAAACCATGCAGGTACAGTTCTATACATCAATGGTGTATCTGATCTCCAACAAAATGGATAACTATGTTTAGCTTGTGAATTGACCAAGATTCTTTCTCTTTCAACTAAATCTTTGATGATAACTTTATCAGCATCTTTGAAATATAACCCAGGTGCAATTAAAACATTTTTGGTCATTTTACCTGAATCATCAACAATATTTGGTGGTGGTCTTTTTTCTGTAATGACTCCTGCAGCAGTAGCACAATTGAAATCTTCTTCACCATATGATGGTGATTGATGAACAATACCAGTACCTGAATCATTAGTAACATAATCACCCAAAATAACTTTGAAACCAAATTCTTTAAATTCTTCATAAAAATAATCATACAATGGTTGATATTTCAATCCAGCTAAATCTTTACCTTGAATTTTTTCAACAACTTTATATTTAGCATCTTTTGGTTTTTTATATAATGTAGTGATTAAACTTTCCAATAAAATATAGTATTTTTCCTTCTTTTCATCATAAATTTTAACATATTCAAAGTTTGGATTGACAGCCAATGCAATGTTTGCAGGTAATGTCCATGGAGTAGTTGTCCAAGCAACTAATACGGTATTTGGATCATCAACCAATGGGAATGCAATGGTGATTGCAGGATCATTGACTTCTTTATAGTTTTGTTGTGCTTCGAAATTTGATAATGGTGTGGTACAAGCAGTTGAATAAGGCATAACTCTCAACCCTCTATAAACTGAATCTTTCTTGAATAATTCTTTGAAAGCCCACCAAACAGATTCCATAAATTCTGGATATAAAGTTTTATAATCATTTTCCATATCAATCCATCTTCCCAATCTTTTAATTGTTCTTTTCCATTCATCGGCATATCTCATAACAATTGATCTACATTCAGCATTGTACTTATCAATACCCATTGCATATACATCTTCTTTTGATGTTATACCCAATTTCTTGTCAATTTCATGTTCAACTGGTAACCCATGAGTATCCCAACCGAATCTTCTTTCAACATGAAATCCATTCATTGTAGCATATCTTGGAATGATATCTTTAACAGTGGATGCTAAAATATGACCATAATGTGGTGTACCGGTTGCAAATGGTGGCCCGTCGAAAAATGCAAATGGTGGTAAATCTTTGGTTAACTCCAATGTCTGATGGAATGCATTCACGTCATCCCATAACTTGATAACTTCTTCTTCCTCCTTTGGGAAACTGAATGGCCCTGGAGTATTTTCTTCACTCATGATCTATTAAATATGACTAATTTAAAAATTTTTTTAGACTCATACCAGTTTGAAAAATTATCAACACGACCACTCCACACGACCAACGTATATTATTACTACATGATAGTTGTATGATAATAACCCATCAAATATTCAAGAAAGTAGTGTTACAATTGACATGTGGTAATGGACTACCGCTGAAAGTGGCTGTTGCTTTATCTGGTGGTTCAGATTCAATGTTGTTGACTTGGTTGTTAAAAGAATATAAACATCGATATGATTCAAATTTACAAATTTATGCTATAACTATTGATCATAAATATAGAAAAGAATCTTCAATTGAAGCTTTAAACATTGGTGAAATTTTACAACATTGGAATATCAACCATTCAATAGCTCAATTGAAATATGATAAAGATCCAAAATCAATTTCTAATTTTGAAGAAGTTGCAAGACAAAAGAGATTTGAAAGTATACAATTTATATGTAATAAAAATGATATCCCAGTTTTGTTTTTGGGACATCATTTAGATGATCAATTGGAAACTTTTATTCAAAGATTACAAGGAAATTCATCGATTTTTGGTTTGGCAGGTACTAGAAAATCAACTTTTTTACCAAGTTCAATTGATTTACCACCAAATGTGTTGAATAAAAATATAAATTTGTTTCGACCGTTGTGGGAATTTGAAAAGGAATCAATAGTTGAAACCTGTAAACAGAATCAAATACGATATTTTGAAGATCCGACAAATAAAGATACAGGGTTGACAAGACGTAATTATTTAAGACATTTTATCCGAGATGTGATTCCTAATTCTGGAGTTATTAGAAAGCAAGATTTGATTGATTCTCAAATTGAATGTTGTGAATTTGCTGAATTGTTAGAATCAAAAGCAAATAATTTATACAACTATTTAATTCTGAATTCATGGTATGAAGAAATACCTGAATATGGACAGATAAAAATGAAAATACCAAAACTTTTATTTAATCAGGATTATGGTATTATTACAAGTCGATTTTTATATCAAAAGTTACATCCAATCTCAACTTCAAAACATTATCATTGGGTGTATGCAAAATTGGAGCGACAATTGATACCTAAAATTGAACAATTTATAATATCAAACATGCCGAAAAAGCTCAAGTTGACAATTATGAATTGTTTATTTGAAATCAAGTTGTACAATGAAGAGTTAATATCTATAGATATTTCAAGATGTAATATAGCAAGATTTGAAATTGATGAAATTTCATACACAGAAAAATTGACTAGTTCATGGAGTAAATGGAAACTATTTGATTCAAGATTTTGGTTACGCTTCAGACTGGATGATCCTGTTGTTATAAAAGTTGTTTCATATAATCATAAACAACATCGACAATTTATAGATGAAAAATTAATGAAAAAACATTCAGAAATCAACTCAAATTTTAATAATCTACCTTGTATCATTCATGATGGTTCAATAGTTGGATTGCCAACATTAAACATTGTAAAAAATGGTATACAAGTTGAATGGAATAGTAAAGTAAATAGATTCGATTATTATCAATATAAAATATAAACCAAAAAAAAAAATATCTTTCACTGAAAAATAAATAATAAACTACAACTTAAGAGTGTGTCATCACCATGCCATCTACATCGTTCAAAGATGTAGTTCATACTCCTAATGGTAGTAATTTACCATCACAACCACATTTATTACCTCAACTATCCTCACAATCCATTTTACACCAAGCTCTAACCCCAAGGTCAAAAACAACATTTCATAAACCACCACCAACAAAACATCAACAATTATACAAACTAAGTCATCAAAGAATCAATATTGACGTTGATTTATCACGAAATCATGTTGAAGGTTTTACCGAGTTGACTTTGATACCAACAACAAATACATTGAAACTAATCAAACTAGATTGTCGAGAAATGATGATTAAAGATGTGATAATAAATGATACAAAATGTACCAATTACGTATATGATGATATTCTATATTTAAACGATCCAAAGTTGTTTGAAGACAAGATTAAAGAAAATAAAATTAATCTAATGGATTTATATTCAGATACAATTGATATTCATCAACATTCATATATTAAAGAGAAATTGAATTATATATTTGGTGAAGAAGAATCAGATACTCAAGAATTGAAGATACTACTACCAGATAATATGAAAATTGAATTGACTGATTTTAGTTCATTAAATACTCCAGGTAGTCATACGGCTACACCAATGCATATAAAATCAAAGAATACAAGTAATGAGGTGTATACACCAATAACTTTGAGGATAAATTATGTATTGAAGAATCCCAAAAATGGAATAAATTTTATTACAAATGATGAGGTCGATAAAAAATTATGGCATGCATATACTTTAAATTCAGATTATAATATTTCAACCTCATCTTGGGTTCCTTGTATTGACAACTTTTGGGAACGTTGTACATGGTCATTAGAAGTGAGTATACCGAGATCTTTAAAAGATATTGGAAATCCAAGATTGGTTCAAGAAGAAGTTAATGAAGAACAGGATGAAAATGAAGATGAAGAGGAGGAAGATTCCGATAATTTAGATTTACAAGTATGTTCGGGTGATTTCAACAATGTTAAGGAAACTCCACATCCGACTGATTTTTCTAAGAAAGTAGTTTCATGGTCAATTTTTAATCCAGTTTGTGCACATCACGTAGGTTGGGTGATTGGATGTTTTGAAAGTTTTCCTCTATCAACAACAACTCAACCTTCTGAAAATGATGAGGAAGATGAAGAATCTGATAATATAACTACTAATTTTGATGATAAAGAGGATTCATCACCAATTATGATTTACGCATTTCAACAAGATATAGAACTAGCTAAAAACACATGTATTATAGCCAACCGAGCGTTGGATTATTTTCTGAAAGAATTTGGTTCATTCCCCTTCAGTTCATATAGTATGGTTTTCATCAAACATTCACCTTTGTTAACCAATGGATTTGCTGGATTATCCATATTATCAGATCAATTATTATATCCGCCAAATATGATTGAACCGATGTTCACCACCACAGACGTTTTATTGAGAAGTATAGCATCACAATGGGCAGGAATAAATATAGTCCCACATAGCTTCAATGATATGTGGTGTACAATTGGTATTGCTGGTTTTATGGCAATATCATATATAAAAAAACTAATGGGAGTAAATGAATATAAATATAAAATTAAAAATATAATAAATCAAATTGTTGAAACTGATATTGGGAAAAAACCTTTAGCTATGCAATTATTCAAATTCCCAGTATTTGAAACAGATCTTCAATTTTTATGGCTCAAATCTCCAATTGTATTATTCATATTAGATAATCGAATGATTAAAACTGATAAATCATTTGGATTATCAAGAGTTTTACCAAAATTATTTTTACAAGCTATTCTGGGAGATTTGCCGAATGGTACATTATCAACTGATCATTTCCAATCAGTTTGTGAAAAAGTTAATAGAAATAAATTGGATAATTTTTTTAAACAATGGGTTTTTGCAGCTGGATGTCCTGTATTTCGTATTAGTCAACGATTTAATAGAAAGAAAGGGATGGTCGAAATGAATATTCGTCAAGTACAACATCATGAACATAAGCATCGGAAATTAAACAAAGATACATATGTGGATGATGCATTAACATATATCAATGATTTACCAATATATCCAATTCAAGCTGTATTTACAGGTCCTATGACTATAAGAGTTCATGAATCTGATGGATCACCATATGAACATATAGTTGATTTGAAAGAAGGGAATATGAAATTAGATATACAATATAATTCTAAATTTAGGAAAATTAAAAAGAAAGATGAAGGTATTGATCCAGGGATTAATTTCAGTCAGTTTGGTGATGTTTTAACCGACGCAAAAGAAATGTTTGAATGGAATTTACAAGATTGGGATAAAAGAGATGAAGAATCTTTGAGTAGTGAACCATTTGAATGGATCAGGGGAGATGTAGATATGGAATGGATTGCTAAAATAGATGTTAAACAACCTGATTTCATGTTTGGTTCACAATTGATATACGATCGAGATGTTGAGGCTCAAATGGAGGCTATACGATATTTTGGGGAAATGGAAAAACCAACAAAGATTTATTGTACTGCTTTATTACGAACTTTAATGGATACAAGATATTTTTATGGTGTAAGAATTGAAGCTGCAAAAGCTTTGGTTACATGTTCAAATGAATCAAATAATTTCATTGGTGTTACATATTTAATCAATGCATTTAAAAAATTATATTGTTTCCCAGATAGTACCATACCGAAATCAAATGACTTTAATGATTTTAGAAGTTATTTAATTTTAAAATCTATACCTTCAATTTTAGCAATGGTAAAAAACAATGTTGGAAAAGTTCCAAGTAAAATACAAAATTTGTTATTAAATTTGGTGAAATATAATGATAATTCAATGAATCATTTTCAAGATTGTTTATATGTATCTGAGTTAGTTAAAAATTTGACAAAGAGTGCCATTAGTGGATGGAATGAAGATTCAAATGACAAATTTGTACAACAAGTATTGACTGAATTACATCGATTGAAAAAATTAGATCAATGGATGCCTTCATATCATAATATAATTGAGATTACTTGTATACGAAGTGAAATCAAAATGGCATTAATGAAAGCTATTGATTTATCATTGGAAGATTTATTATTATTAACATTAGACAAATACCCCATGGAAAGTAGAGTTGAAGCAATGAGAGGATTATTAGAATTGGGAGGGTTGAAGAATAAATCTATATTAAAATATTTTTTAAAACTTTGTTTATTAAATTTTTCAAGACCTTCATATAGAAAGAAATTAATCAATGCATTGATTCAGTCATTAGTTTCAGTTGCTATCTACGGTGGTTTATCCAATTTAGATGATGAAGAATTTAATCAACAATTGAATCAAGAAGTGAAATCATCAGATAATAAAATGATCATTATTGATGAAGGATCAAATCTAGAAATGAAAATGAAACATGATTTATTAGCTAGAGAAACAATTAAAGGGTCAATACAAATTTTACGTCGTGATTATTCAATTGGTAAAGGATTGAAAACAGTATTTTGGGAATTGATTCATACTTCATTAATATCAATAAATGAAAAAAGAAATTTGTTCAACATTGTTCAAATATTATATGATGATTTAGATTCTTTTAAGATTAAGATTAATATACCTAATTTACCAGTACAAGAGTTGAAAAAGAAAATAGTTGCAAAGAATTTAGGTGATGGTAAAGTTGTATTTAAAAGAGAAAGTAAGTTCAAAATACAATTATTGAATAGGAAGATTACTGCACCAGTTACTAAACAACAAGATACAAAACCGTTAAGATTATCATTAAGAACAGCTCCTAAAATTAATAATTCATTAATTGAAGATAATGCAGGACTAATAACAATTAAATTACCTAAGGAAAGATTACATTTGATCAAACAACGTCATTTAGCAAACGTTACAATCAACAACCATATTCTTGTATTTAAATCAGAAAAGTTGAAGTCGTTATCATTGAATATATAATTAATGTAATTCTGTTTACAATTTCTTCTGAGATTCTCGAACGCAATGGCAATTTTGTGCTTTTGAATTATTGGACTCTGTTGATTTGAGTGAAAACAAATTAATCACCAAACTCATTTCCAATCGGTATTAGCCAAGATGTGATACAGTAACCCGGTTTTTGTCTCCAGATTTGTGGCCATGCAACGTACACCGAGGTTTCACAGTAGGTCCAATTTAATAAATTATTTACAAAGATTTGTTAATCAAAGACTGCTTTCGGGTTAAAAATAAAATTACCAAAATGAGCCGAGATTTATTATTTTTTTTATTGCAAGTAAATCAAATCAAAATCAAAATCATACTTATCAACCAATATGAATCATCTAACGTTCAACATTTCTAAATCAACACCAACTACATCAACTAACAATACAAATACAACTTCTTTTACATTGACTAGTCCAACGAAAAAGAAAGATGAATCTATAGCACCATCTTCTTCATCACCATTACCTTCGTCATCATCTTCATCACCAAATCCATTACTATCTAATCTATTAAAGAGTAATTTGGAATCAACAGTAGAACCTGTATTGACAAAAGATGATAATATAACTTCATCAATGAAACATAGTGATTCAAAGCAAGATTTGATTGAATTATTTGATAAATTTGATATCAAAAAGGATAAAGATAAACTAGATGAAAAGAAAGATGACAGTATTGAAGAACAAGAGACTAAATTAGAGAAAATGGAGCTGGATCATGAGGACGAAGTGGAAGAGGTTGAAGTACAACAAACAATCGAGAAAAAACCAGTACTAATAGGAATGCAGCCGTATAATCCAGAGGACAATTCATTGAAACAAGAAGAGGAACCAGATTTATTAAATGGAATTGAAGAAAGTTCAACTCAAAAGCAACTAGATACACATAAAGTAGAAATTGTACGAAAAGAATCCGAATTCAAAGAAGAAACACCAGTTAAAGAAGAAACACCAGTTAAAGAAGAAACACCAGTTAAAGAAAAACTAGTTAAAGAAGAAACACCTATTAGAGAAGAAACACCTATTAGAGAAGAAACACCTATTAGAGAAGAAACACCTGTTAAAGTTGAAGGTGAGCTTGTTGATCTTGCTGGTAATACCGAAGATCAATCTGGAGTTGAAGAATATCAAGTAGAGCCAGTATCCACCAAGGATGAGACCGAAATTCAAGACAAAAAGTCAAAATTTAAAATCAATTCATCACAACAACATCAACAATCACATAGACCATTTGATTTTCAAACTTTTTTAGCTCAATTGCGTAATAAAAATGCTGATCCTATTGTAAGATATATACGATCATTTTTAGGTTCATTCATTAAACAAGGTCATACGTTTACAGCAGAACAACGTATTAAAATTATAATTGATTTTAAACAATTTATGAATGAGAAATTTTTAATTTATGAACCTTTTAAATCAATGGATGAAATTGATTTAGAAAATTCACGTGAAGGATTGGAAAAATTAATAATGAATCGTGTACATGATTTATGTTTCCCACCAAATGTAATAAAGAATAATCCATCAATATATATGCCTGAGCCTTTTGAAATTGATTTAAAAAAAGATGAAGAATTTGATAAACAATTGAAAAAATATGAATGGATCAAAGGTGAACATTTAGATATCGATACAGGTGATTTATTAGCAATCAAAGTTAAAGATGATAGAAACTTTCTAGATTATGCAATTGAAGAATTAAAAAAGATTAATAATTATCGAGCTCCAAGAGATAAAATCATATGTATCTTGAATTCATGTAAAATCATATTTAGCTTTCTTAAATTGACTAAGAAAGAGACAAATGCAGATTCATTTATACCAATTTTGATTCTAGTGATTATGAAAGGATCAATTGAAAATATTCATTCAAATATTTCATATATTAAAAACTTTAGAGGATCAGAATGGTTATTACATGGAGAAACAAGTTATTATATGGCATCAATTGAAGGTGCAATTGGATTTATTGAAAATTTGAATGATGAAGATATTTCATTAACAACTGAAGATGATGAAAATTTAAACACTTTAAAAGAGATATTTATAGATATAGACGCCAAAATTTTAAAACAAAAATTAATAATGAAAAAAGGTGATTTAAATGAAGTCTGTTTAGAATTGAGTAGTTTATAAGTTCATCTTACATTACATTAATATACGCTTTTGAATGAGTTTTGGAATAGCGGGTATTTTGTTCTATTTTGGTAGTGTTATCTATACTTTATACTTGTCACCGGTTTTGTGTCACGATCTGGATTTATTTTCCCAATCAGGTCAAGATTCCATTTGGAACATACGCTAAACATTTCAACATTTAGGAATATATAAAGAGAGTAAAATATCATGAAAATTGAAATTCAAATTAAAAACTATTCAGTAATCAAATTAACAATTAAATTATAAAAATTCCAAGATGCCTATGAAATATAAACCAGCTGTTGAAGGTAAAGAAGTTAGACCACCACAAATCCCATCACCAGGTAACAACTCATTTTTGGGTGATACATTTACATCAGATGCTCCAAAAGATCAACAAATGTCATGTGGGTTTTATAAACAAGAAAAAGGTGAACCATTAGTTTATACTTATAGTTATGATGAAATGAAGATCATTTTAGAAGTTGAAGGTGAATATTGGATCAGTGATGAAACTGGTTATAAAGTTAGTGTTTCTCCAGGTGATGTTTTCTATTTTAAAAAGGGTACTACAATTACTTTTGAAACCACTGGTTATGGTTTAGCTTTCTTTACTGGTCTTAGACCAGAAGGTGAATTGTAATTGTAATTTATACACTCATTGATACAATTAAATCTAATTAAATATATAATGATACATCACTACTATTCTATGTTAAACCCTCTCAGTTACATTCATGTTTCGTAGATTCAACCATTATTTTGAATTCGCGATCAATTTTTTTTCCATCAAATAACAATGCCAATCGATTATTCTAAATGGGACAAGATTGAAATCTCAGATGATTCAGATATTGAAGTACATCCAAATGTCGATAAGAATTCATTTATACGTTGGAAGCAAAGAGACATTCATGAGAAAAGGATGGAACGTAATATTGAAATCAAACGAATGTTGATTCAATTACAAATGTATGCTAAATTAAATGTCAGAGTAGATTATTTGTTAGACAAATTATCACCAAATGAATTTTTAGATACTAAACATGTCATGACTGTATTAGATGCTGAATTTGATCCAAAGGAAAAATTTGATTATCAATTATTAATTGAACAAAAGGGTGATTCATTAAGAAAAGGATTGAAAGATTTACATTTTGATCGTGAAGAAATTGAAAATACCCCTTGTTACAATGAAATGATTGAAGATTTATTTATACAAATTAAAGATGAACATGAAGATGCAAAATCAAATGGTGAAATATTGATTAATTATCTTAAAGAACATAGAAAAAGAATTGATGATGTTTTAAGTAAAAATACAATCAAATTGGATGAATTGTTGAATGAAAAAGCTCAGTTGATTACAAATGAAGATTTACATACTGGATTTGACTCTTCATTTATAAATAAAGATAAAGATGAAGTTAAACCTCCACCGCAAAAAGTTGAAAAGAAAACTACAATCGAAACTATTAATTCACCAAAGGAACAAGAAAAAACTGAAGCTGAATTACTTGAAGAATTAGAATTGTTACCTGAAACTGGTAAGTTTGGTGAAATTTCATCCAAAGATTTATCCAAATCGGCTGAATATTTAATCAAAAATTATTTCATTTGTAGTGAACAACAAAAAGATGCTTTGATTATGACTGCTTTTGATCATCAATTAGAAAATAAATCATCTGAAGCTAAACAAATCATTCATCAATCTTTGTTGTTACAATATATTGCACAATTAACTGGTTCAAAAACGGATAAAGATACAATAATTAGAAGTGTTAAATTATTTTTCAGTAAAATTTCAGATACAAAATCGCCAGCCAGAATTGCATTTGAGGAAGATGTAAACAACACATTTAAGCATATAGTAAATAGATGTGAGATTATTAAACTGGAAAGAAATGATCAAGAACAAGAAGGTGAAGAATTAATACAATTAAGAGCTTTAGATGAAGATACTGAATTAGTTGTAAATATTCCAAAAGAAAATACAAAAGAATATGAAATTTTTAATAATGAATTACCATTGAATTTCCAACTAGCTGTCAAAAGTGGTAAAATTGATGAAGTTAATAAAGAATTTGCAAAATTAAAAATTGATGATGCTGAAAAAATTTTACAAGTTTTCAATGAATGTGGTGTCATTGGTATAAATGGTGTATTGGAAAATGAAGATGAATTTCAAGAATTACAAAAAGAGTATCAACAAGCTCATGAAGATAAAAATGAAGAAAAAGTAAATAGTGAAGATATTGTAGATTAACTGAAAAATTTACATCTCATCATTTAATTAATACCTCTTTACATGTTTGTTATTCTTTGATTACTTCAATCGTTGTGATAAAATGCTACATGGTTAAGTTTTTTAACTACAGTTGGCTGTATATTAAATTTACTTGTTGGACAATCTTTTCAAAGTGTCCAAAAAAGCCTCTGTTGTAGAAGATTGTTGATTATTATTCTGCTGTGGGGGTGGTGCTTGAGAATATGGCTGATTAGATTGTAACTGAGCTAATAAAGCATTCACTTGATTGCTTGGTTGATTAGGAGGTGGTACAACACCATATGGAGACGCTTGCTGTTGCGGTTGCGGCTGCTGTTGAGGTTGAGGTTGATTATACCCTCCATAAGCATACGGCTGAGGTTGTTGCTGTGGTGGTGGTACTTGAGGCTGCTGTTGTTGTTGTAAAACACTAATAAGATTTTGTACTTGAGATGGGTTTAATCCTTGCAAAGTTTGCATCAAATTATTATTCGGTTGAGAATATTGTGGGACAGAACCATAAGAATTGAAAACTTGTTGTTGTGGTGGTGATCCATACTGTTGTTGCTGTTGTGGTGGGGTTCCATACTGTTGTTGTGGTTGTGGTGTTCCATACAGCTGTTGTTGTTGTTGTCCATATGCAATTGGTGCTGATCCGTATGATTGTTGTGGTGGGTAAGTTTGTGGTTGCTGTGGTGGAAATGATCCATATGGTTGAGGTTGAGGATGAGGTTGTTGATAATGATTATTACGACCGTATCCATAATCATTGTTTCTATGGTGATTATTTCTTCCTCCTCTGCCTCCTCCTCTGCCTCCTCTTTGTTTACCTCTTGAATTATGATGATGTTGGTTTTGATATGATTGAGATGAATTATCGTTATAACTTGTATCTTGAGTGAAATAAGGTGGTGGACTATTTCCATATTTTTGAAGTTTTGCCTTTGCCATAATTTCAGCACCTTGTTCTGGTTCAATATCTGCATATTCATCAAATTTAATCCCACCATCAGTTGTACTTTCATATGTTTGTAGATCAATCTTTTGTTCCTTTATAACACAAGCTCCCAATACTCCAGAATAAGCAGCTTCACTTAAAACATCAGATATGTTCTTTTGTGTTACATCTTCAGTATCAATTGTAATTTTTGAAGTTGCAAATGCCTTTTTAACTTTTCGAATGAAAAAAACTGATGACTTACCAGTGATATAAACAATACAATCAATGTTTCCCTTCTTCTTTTTATGTGCTGGTTCATCCGATTCAGAAATTTGTTCTCTTTCTCTACCTCTAGCACTGAAATTAGGATTATTAATTTCTGGATTACCTGGTCTTCTTGATTTTTGAGGCTTCGAAGCATCTAACCTTAATATTTTATTATGTAATGGTACGTTTGTTTCACCTTTGATACATGCTAAACATGCTTCGGATGTTCTGAATTGTGTAAATCCATAACCTGCTTTAATTGCAATTTGAATAACTTCACCATATTGATTGAAAATTCTAAATAAATCTTGTTTTGAAATTGTATTA
The DNA here is from genome assembly GCA_030555925.1 of Insectozyma xiaguanensis. Lineage (NCBI taxonomy): Eukaryota > Fungi > Ascomycota > Pichiomycetes > Serinales > Debaryomycetaceae > Insectozyma > Insectozyma xiaguanensis. The sequence goes on along the minus strand of JANIVQ010000070.1, from coordinate 1,800 downwards.
GCTGGTAAATTACCAATAAATAATCTCAGTTTATCCGGAAATTCATCCCAATTTTGCAAATTTAAATAATGATTTTCTCGTTCAATAAATTCTTGATATTGTTCTTCTTCTTCAGGTGACATTGGAGCTGTAATATTTGGTCTTCTACAAAATTCATTCACAGGAACTAATGGAATTGGATCTTTTAAATTTTTGAATGGTTTATTAAATGAATAAACTTGATCATAATTCATAGCACGATTATTAAGATTAATCCCACGTTTTTTTAATTGTTCTTGAATCTTGGATACTTGTTCTTCAGGTGATAGATTGTGGAAATTGGGGTCATTTATCAATTCGGTAGTTTTAATGGCATCAAATGCATCTTTGATGGATTGCAGATTGATTGTATTTGTAGAAGGTTCAGACGTAGCAACTATGGGAGGTTTTGGTGGTAACCCAGGTATATGTTTTGAAGGTTCATTAGTTGTTTCAATTTCTGCTTCTGGTTCATAATCATCTTCCGATTCAATTTTAGGAGATTTTGGAACTTCATCGTTTCGTAATGATACTTCAGGATCATATTCTTCGGTTGAATCCTCTTCTTGATGAGTTTGAGAAACTTCTGGTTTGATGCCATTTCCTTGATCATTTTCAAAATCTTCAGACTGGTCATTATCGTCTTCTTCGGAATCTTCTTCTTGATGAGTAAGTTCAGGCTGGTCATTCTCTTCACTAGAGGCATCATCGCTTGACTCTTGAACTATCGGTCCACCAGCAGATTCAATTTCAGCATTGTTAGTAACTTGTTCATTGAGTTCCTGAAAATGCTCTTCATTTGGTTTATGAAGATGTATCGGTGTTACCTCCATGATTAATTTGATTGTTTCAGAATAATGTTCAGAAAAATTAGTTGATAATTAAACACGACAGAAAATATATTTATCCTTACATCAGTAAATAACAGATTCGAAATAAATATACAGTTATGATATCAATGATGATAACGTTGGTCAAACTACCATGATGTGTCAAGATCATGATTTCAAACTATTATTAGAATTCAAGTAATTGACATCGGAACTGGCAATTTGTTTATAAAATCCACTCGTACCATTCCCACGGCATATACTAAACAAGTTTGATTGGATTTGTTGAAGTTACAAGTTTAAATATTTAAATGTGATATAATTTGTTCGAATTTAAATATAAGATCTGATTTTGATTATAAATAGATCAATAAAATTAGGAAATTTCAATACAGGTCAAATTGAATCAACGTTATTGTGAAGTATATGGTTCTATATTTTAACTGGTGGAAGATATGCTGTTATTACTACAAAGGGTCAAGTACATTATATTGACGAAGCTGTTGAGAAATCAATTTAGAGTTGATATTAGAGTGTATTGGTTTAAAGTTAAAACAAATAATTAATCATTATACATATTCATGACAAAAAAGTAAGCTTGTAAATCAAGCATTTCAATAGAATTTAAATTTTGAGACAATAATTTAAGCAGATAACCAAATTTCTTCAATACTTCAAATATTTTCAATACTACTTTCATCTTTTCACCAAATTGTTTTAATTTTTCTTTAATTTTTGTTTTAGATGGAAGTTTGAAGTGTGATTTTAATCTTGATTTCATATTATCTTTATCTTCCCAATCGAAATTAGCAAATGATAATGAATCTTCAGATGATTCTTCAGAATCTGAATCTTCTGATTCCAGAACTGGGGATTTTGAAATTGTTGAGTCTGGAATTGATGGATGTGAAATTGATAAATTAATATCTTGTAAACTCGAAATCAAAGAATC